>JABASD010005069.1:0-13433 GCA_019776165.1 Pogonognathellus flavescens | reverse complement strand
TCTTCCAATGGACCACTACAACACGTGTACCAAGTTTGAGTCCAATATCTCAAACCGTTCTTGAGTTATGCGATGAATAGACAGATAGATAGATAGATAGACAAAAGCTTTTTATAAAGTATCTTACGATACTTAATAAGTGAACCTTAAGGGGTATTGAAAGGGGCAAGGAAACTGGAGAACCTTGAATGTGATTTCGAAACTAATCAAGAGGCTTAACGGGAGCTGTCGAAACCAAAGGATTCGACTGACAATGGATAGTAATACCTTTTATAATTCTCACGGTATTTATCAAGCTCATTTATCAAGCTCCCAGGTTACTTTCGTCCATCGAATTTCTCAGTTTTAATATTTATTGCTTTAACTGTTAATTGATTACCAAAGTTCAAAGTTAGGTTTTACTTATTTAGGTGTCATGAATGGCCATTTGAGCCAGCGCGGAGCTTGGCCTGCGGGTTCTAGTGAAATACTAATAAAGAATTGTAGTTTGTAGCAGTAATTACTGTTAGCTGGAAACTTTTTCCGGTTAGCTAGAAGTAAAAGAAAAACATGTCTGAAGTCTAGACCTCAGGAATTAAACATTGGCCCGTTTTTCATTTCTGTTTGTTATCCTTTCCCAATTCCCACTGCCATTATCTGTACAAGTAGTTAATTTTTACACGAAACCAGCAATTAAGGAAACAATAAGAAAAGTCAGTAACTTATGTACATATGTTCTGCTACATTTATAATTTATCCGTCTGTAATGTACATACCTTTAGGTACAATAATTCAAGTGCATAAAAGTCAGCGAATGTTTCCATTAGATAAAGTGCACACATTAGTTGCGAATATTGCAGAGCCAGCGAATCTTATGAGAAATGTAATGTACTCTATAGTGTCTCTAGCTCCAAAATAAGGTTCCTCTTATAATTTTGGCATCCTGTACATGGCCCGCACAATACACGTGGAAGTATACTTATTCAATGTTTGTTTGCTGCATCTGTATGTGTAGCTTACGCTGTAAGTGGCGTATTAGGTGCTTAAAGCACTATTGGCCTATTACTTGCAGTTTGTAGTTGAAGAATACGAGGAAGACTAATAGTGGTACGGGTAGGTAGCCCGAGCGTGGGTCCGACGTTCGTTTGTAAGTTGGTTGATGGTTTGTTTGTATGTGTAATATGCAACATAACAAACAGAAGTAGCTTTTCTTCTGGTGTTCATTTGCTCTGCTGGTTTTCTCACTGGGAGCTGCTGGGTTCTTGTGATGGCCGTCAATTACAGGACAGGAAAGCAGTCGAAGAAGAGACATTCGTCATTCGTAATTGTTCCGAGTGTACGCATAGACGTAGGAGCTAGGTAATAATATGTAGGGACTACGGCCTGCTGGAGAAGGGGTATGGGAAGCGATAAGTGGAAAAGTTTTGCTATGTTGGGAATGAAATGAGAGATGGGAATAGAAGGAAGGGACTGGAGAGGCAGAGCAGATCACGGGCAAAAAGAGCAAAACATTTCATGCTGCGTTTCTGCCGAAGTCAAGTCAAGTCTCCATTGGCCTATTAAACATAATCATATTATGAACTGTGATATGGAATATAGACACTCAATGCACTTTGCAGCAACTTCATTTACAATTTTCACCCTAACTCACTTTACTCAATTAACATCGCTTATCTCTCCGCTCTACCTTATCTCACATGTCATGGCACGGCAATAAACCCACCAACCAATAAAACAGTTCGGCCTTTGTTACTCCCATTGTCAGTGTGCTCCCTACACTCAATGTCACATGCTTGCGAATTAAATATGAACTGCATAACTACTTCAGCCATGGCTATCTTACAGCCCCCACATTGCAAAGACTTGAGTCTATCAGGTCCACCCATTTCTCTAAGACTAATCATTTATTAATTTCAACTACAGATTTTTATCATTATGTCTATGTTGTGTTTACGTCCTAACAGTCCCAGTTATGAGTTGACACAGTTGTTAATATTAATTAACCTTGTTAATATGTCAGTGACGGCATAAGTATAGTGTATCTGACATTGACGTATTGTATTATTAAGTAGTTCGTTGTAACTTATCAATCGCCTCCATGGTTCCATATATAAAAGCAAAAAATATTTCATACTTTAATAATTACGTGAAGAAATTAAGCCGTAGCACATTATCGATCCAATTCAACCAAACTATGGGTAATCGATATAATATAGTCGTTAATGAATGTGTCCAAACAAAAGAAAATCAATTTGAAAATCAACTACAACTGAATTCAATATTTATTTCGAGTGCAAATCCACAAAGTTACAAAGATGATGTGTCTTATGATCTGATGAGTGCGGTAGGTCGGTAGGTGAAGTGAGAGTAACAGCAGTACTCACAATCTGATTTAGATTTAATGTTTAATGATTTCTTTCAGTTATTGTAAATATAACTGCAAGTGAAAACTTGTACACTATCTGTGGTTTGAAATTGCGGCTATGCTTTCCTAAATCGTATATATAGTTAAATAACTAAATACATATATATGTAGTATAAGGAAACTTATAAGTTATAAATAATAAATAACAAATAAGCCTAATAATTAAGTTATAAGTTAAAGTTTGGTCTGTAAACCTACAAAACCTGATAATCGACACACAAAGTCGGAAGCTGATCTTATGCATATAAATTAAATAGGGTGACACATTAAGCCTATATAGGTATAGGTATATATAGAGGAATAAATTGTATTTCTGAAACGACAAAAAATAAAAAAATATCTCTGCTGTCTTACATCCATAAGAGTATTTCCCTACACTGTACACGTGCACACTGAGATAGTGCAAAGACAGAGTTTTCAGAGTTTAGCATACTCAAGTAAATTACAAACGTTATCTTTTGAATCGCAGGTTTTACTCGGAGTTTGGGATTAAGAAAATTTAACTATCATGATAAAGATGAATGACTCTTCTGCTTTTATCTCCTTCTGGCAGATTCAGAGAATCCGGATGTTCGTGCACTTTCTGACTTACATTAATTTTTACTATCTACTATGCCATCAACTAAACGAATGGATGAATGAGCATTGATTTATCTGCAAGTTGATGAGAATTGCAGAAGTTGATTTAAGTTGCCGAAGGTTCTATAGGAAAATATCTGCACATCCGATGTCCGTGCGTATAAATGGCACACTGCTAAAGAGACAAGTATAAATGCATGCACGCTTGGAAATATAATTTAAAATATTGCCAGAAGAGCGTGTAATATAAATAATATTGACATGTTCAATTTTGCGAAAGTCTAGCCGACTCTTGTGTTATAAGTGGCGATATAAAATGAGCAGTGAATCTAGTGCTTGCTGTATTTATGGCATGACACAAATGTTATAAGAAGCAAATGTTCATCACATTGGCAAATATAGAAATGTATGAATGGAAATGTATGTATGCCGACAATAAGAGTATCAGTATCTATATCTGTAGCCATGCAAATGATGTAGTGCGATTTAGAAGTGGAGGAGGTTGTTCTCTGTTTGAGGAAAAGGATGGGATGACAGGAGGGGACAATAGGAAAGTGCCTAAGTGGAAATGGAGATATGGTTTGAGATCAGACAAGGGAAGAGACAGACAGGCAGCAGGAGTGACATGACAGCTTTTGCAACGAATTCATGACTGAGCATAAATAACGTCTTCAAGATTAACTATCTGCAGCAAAAAGCTGTGCCGTCCTTGTTCCAACTTACAATCGCTTAATCTACTCCATTTCATGTTTGCATCAACTGAGCGCATTTACAATTAGCCCAACGACCAAAAACACAACGCAGCGGCTTCTTCAGTCCTTTCCTCCGCTTTGTGTTCTCAATACACAAAATGCAACAAAACATGCTCCATGAAACACTCGCAGAATCTCTACCAGCAGAGGTTTAGTGGACCAGATGAGGCACAGAGAACATGAAGAGCCATGAAGTTGCTGCTTCAGTTGTGGTAGTTTCTATCTTTAGTAATTTAATGTTGGCGTTAAGGGCGGTTAGGGATGTTCTGTCCTTTCACAGGAAGGAAGGAAGGAGCAGCAGTCGCTGAATGCCGAGCAGAGCTGGCGGATGATGAAATGAGATTAGTGGAACGCTTATTCTGTCTATCTGCTATTCCCATTTTCTACTTCCCTGCAATCTGCTCTCCTCGCATTCTAACATTCACTTCAGCAACATGATATGCAGATCCACTGGGGAAGATTATTCCGATTTAGTTTGCTCACTTAATAAATTGTCTATACATTTCCATTTGATATGTGCAGACTTCCATAACATTATCCAGGTTTAGTCTAGTTGTAAATTTAACGCAAAAGCGAAAGACGTACTAAAAACGAGTAGGAGGTTTCTGTTGATACGATGTTGCGAAACACGCAATAACGCAACATAATGTAACTGTCAGTGTCCCAGATACAGCTAGCTGAAGGAACCAATTATGGGTATTGAGAACGTACGATGTTTAATGAAATTGGGCAATAACTTGGAATACTTGGAAATGTACGCTTTCGTAAAAATAATAATGTAGGATTTATTTACTTCTCTTGAGTCCAGTACGCATGGTTCAGTGCCTGTGCACTTGCTTTCTAATTTAAAATGCACTGTAAGATAAGATTGACTTATCTTTTACACCTAAATTCAATTTTTTTACAAAATGGCTGATCCGCTAAAATATAGGCAAACTGGGAAATCAACAAAGAGAGTTTTTATGTCTAGGTAACTGGAAATGCATGTCTGTACCGTAGCTGTAGTGAGCTTCATTACCAGAACTAGTAATCAGCTAACAAGTTGTAAAAAGCTTTAGTAGTGTAGAAAATGCTTTTACTCTCCATTTTACTCTCCATTGTACGAACTTCCCATTACAACGTACTAAGCTTGTACTTAATTAAGGTATAAAGAAAAGAGACGAGGGATTTGCTCTGACATGCTGTCAGATTTTGTGTAATAGCAATAAAAAACGAAGCAGCTGGTTGAGAATGTGAACATGGTTCCACATTTGAACATGCTACAAACAGTAGTAGCAGAAATAATAAAGTGAGGACAGAAAGGAGTATGGACGTTTGTGTATTTTTGAAATCCAATTTTATTGTGAGCAGCTGTCAACACTCCTGCAGGAAGAAGATATCAGTGGTGGCACAGTGTAGTCCAATATTGAAGTTAACTGACAAATGAATGACACTCAAGTTATTTGCTTGCAATTATTAATAGACGTGATGTTGTGGCGGAAACCAAGAAAACTCATTTTGTCAAATGTGCAAAACATGTAGCTCCATTCTAAGGACATTCTAAGTACCTTCTACTTGATCTCATGCCTCCAATAAGCACCCTAAACTTTGAGCGTTAAGCGTCGCAGTACTTTCCACAAGTCGCTTTGTGTAGCCAATCCAGTGCAGAGTTTGCAAAACTGTACTTTATCTGTATGTACCGAATGATAGGTGTGAAGGTATGCAAATAATTACACTTTGACATTTATTGAAGATTAATATGTATACGAAAAGCAAGTATTACAGCTTGCCATGAAACAAATCTATCCGTATAGGTGATTCCATAATCATTGACTGTCTGACAGTGTTTACTAATGGTAAATAATAGTATAATAGTAATAAATCCGCATGAGTGCATATTAGCATTAAGTATAAAGAGCTTTCGCCGTCACTGCATTAGAGTGCGCCTTTAGTATAGTAGACACCTTTAGTGAGATTTTTGTTTGTTTTGCCCTGGTGACTTTCTGTGGCGAATTGAAATGTGTGGAGATATCAAGAGAGATCTGAGTATATGTTTACATTTACATACTCTGCAGTCATTCACTCAGTGACGTTGTTGCATGTCTATCATAAAGGGTGACAACTTACGACAATGACAGAGAAAATGACATGGAGACAATTCCATGTGCTGGTTTACATTAAAGCAGCCAAAGCAGTCATCGTATCCACACAACTGCGCTGCAAGATACGAGGAGTAATGTTTTTCATCCCATAACACATTAGCATCAAATATCATTACCACATTATCCCACACTCACACTCCTAATAAACTCTTTCCTCTCTTTCAGAAAACAGTTGAAACAAGCTGAAGCATCTGCCTGCACCACGCATCAGCAAACGCTCTCAGATATGACATTGACTTGCACGGTAGATTGGTTCAATAGCGATCCAATGTTTTTACCAAGCATATTTTGAGACAATTTTGTAGATTCCACACTAGCAGCAGCTTTTGACTTCATCTACAGTTCCTGGGTTCATGGGACGATACACTTATCTTGACTTTCATCATTTATTGCGCAAGCATTATAAACGTAAGATGCATGCAATTGAGATAAGTTTCAGCTCTGAAGAGAATAGAATTTGCCTAAATATCTGCAGAGCTAAAAGAGACCGCAGCAAGTGAAAGCACTCTCTTGTAACACTGAAAATATCCTGTTCACATTTTTCGGATTCCCGTGGGAAATGTTCTACACTTTTATAGACATTAATACAACATTAGGCTGGTGCTGTGCAATGTGTTGTTTTATGCATGAGCAGTTGAAGAAAATCGGGAACAAAAATACTTTTCACTGTATAATGTGTCTAATCTCACTATAATCTACCACACATGCTGCGTTACGTGATAGCTGAAGCGAAACAATGCTTCTGCTACGAAAACATTGCTGCCACGAGCTCGCAGTGTTCAATACCATCATTGATCATCCGTTTCAAGACACCCTAATTCTTAACTTTCATTCTGCACACCACAAACTAATGTTATTCTGTCCTTAATTAATTAATAATATATTTGCGTGTATAATAATAGAAATGCAATGAGTGATGACGATGCAAACAGTCATGAAATTCCTTCAAGGGAAATATCAGATTAACGTTTCGCTTTATTTCCGTGACAGCATCCACTAATATAATCAGTTTAAGTGTAGTGAGTGTACCAATATTAACTGTGCTTTCCCCTGCAACTGCAACGGTTCCCAAATGGCTGCCCGCAAGGGCTTCCAATTTGGTCCGCCATTAAAAATGCTTCAAAGTGTCTCCAAAAGACCAAAAAGGTTGCTAAAATTTTGCGAATTGAATATGTTTCAAGTTGTTTTAATCTAATTTTTGTGAGCTACGAGTAAATATAAACTTTTATTAGCTCATAGGCTTATACTAACTTGTACTTCACATTTTGCTCTCTAAAATTGATTTCCTTGAACTGTTTGATCTGCTGGCCTGTATTGCGGGTCTGCCACTGCTGTGCACATTGATTAGTACTATACGTATTTCTATTTACACTGTTGGCCCGTTGGTTTGACTCAACCGAACTTTATGCAACTCTTGAATATATATTAAATAGGAATCACTGGCCCTGGAGTCACAATTAGAGAACAAATTCACTTCAAATGTTTTAAGCGCTCTTAAGCTTCGGACAGTTTTTGGTTTCACCGTTTCAGGTTACACATTACATTAGTCGCGAGCGAAAGGAAGTTGGGGGAGGACAATGAGATTGGAAGTACAAGGTGGATGTGGATGGATTTGAGGTGTGTCATGTCCATGTCCTCCTTTCACTTGTGCACACAGAACACGAGTTTCGGTGTGTAAGTGGTAGACCAGGCCAAGTGATTGTTACAAATACAGAATGTGAACATTTTCGGTTGGTTATGGTTGAAATAAATGAGAGTGAGACTGCAAAGACAAATGTAGATGGGCAAATTGATTACCATACGCACCCAGTGAGCAGAAAACAAGGAAATTCGCGTGACATAGACACACAAAAGACGAATGAAGCATTGGAGCATTTGTACGATGCCGTAGAACTTTTTGTCCGTAGAATGCGTACGTAGTTCTTTGATTTGAGTCGTGTTTTCTGCAGAGTCCTTTCATAAAAGTGCACTTTGCAAGACTCACCATCTCTCCATTCGAATCCTCTCCGCTCATCATCATCCGAAGAAGAAAGCATAAAAGAAAGCTGCAAAAAAGGAGACGTACTTTTCTCTTGGCCACGTCCTCCCATGCATGCCCTTCTCCCAACATTTTACAATTAGTTACATGCACACTGAACACAACGTCCAATGTTGGACTAATAAGACTTCTGCCAGGCGGACAGACAATATGGGGCATGTATATGTGTACCTTTACAAAGGCCACGTAGCAATCCTCTCACTCACTCCGGCACAGATTTCTTATTGAGAATTGACAAAGGGAGCAAAGTAGCAGAACGGAACGAGGGAAAGTAGAGAGATACGCGGAAAGTGAGTTGAATGTTAACAATACAACTCTGGCGGAAGCGTAAAAGGAGACGTCTAGCAGGGGAACTGGAGGAATACGCAAATGGAGATAAAAGAATGGGAGCCTTGAGGATTGTAGAAATATCTGTTCATGATGATGGGTAATGGTTAGTGCTCCAAGTAACAGTAATGTAGTTAAGGTATTGGCGTTGTCTACGGACAGAACGGGGACCGGAGTGGCACTACGTGATACGTACAGGAATAAAGAATGCCGTTGACATTACAATACATTGCCTGTGCTACGTGTGTGAGAGTGCCTTACTTACACGGAGTATTAGCGTAGCGTGGAAAGCGCTTTGCACGTGTATTACTACAAAAGCTTTTCCACTTTCACTAAAGAGCAGAATGAACCAAACGTCTGTCTATCCTTTTATTATGTAGGCAGTAGAAAATATTGCACAGATCAAATCTGATCCAATTTCACGGAATATCATAATATCGTGTCCTTCGTATTCGCTTGAACATTACATTATTATTTAGGTAGTGAAGCCGGGAGTTGGGGAGTGGAGGTAGGAGGACGCGGACGACGGTGTGGTGGTGGTGGAAGAGTATTCCGTTCCTAGACGCAAACCACTCTGCTCTAGCTGACACTATTTGTACTGCTATTCCCAGATAAATCACACCAGACATGAAATAGTTGAGAATTTGGACAGGACATGCTGAGTTGGATGGAACAGTCAGGCACAGGCCGTAGTTTTGTGCAAGTAGAACTGCGTTGTGTTCAGGCAGGTTCTTAACAGTCGCACTGAAGGCCACAGGTTTAAACGAAACACCGTTCACACTGCTCTCAGGTAAAATATGCCCTCAGCAGAACTTACTTCGGCACTATTGGTGTTACACACAATTTATTATTTCCATGCATTTTATTTCAATGAATAATAATACAAGGATTCAGCGTGTAATTTATTTCAATATTTTCAGTAATACACTACTTATGTCATTGGGCATACAATTCTGAATTTGTTTCGTGACAGTCTCTATGCATTGCCTCCATAAAACTGACTTCTCCATTCTCTGCACATGTACACTCATTTTTACTCATGCCAAATAGAAACCCGCCGTGCTCGCTGCTCGGATTATAATTCTACACAATAAGCGATGATAATATAGTGAAACTTCTAATCTTTCCATTTCATGTAATTTCAATTTTAACTGCTGTGATTTGATTTGTTGCAATTTGCAATGGATTGGCTTTTATGATGAATATGAAACAACAACGGATGGTGAAATTAAGTCTTGTGCATCCCGCTTAATGATATCTAATTTTAAACTTAATACTAAATTGCATTTGTCTTCATAATAAAAAAATGATTCTATAAATTACAGATCATAGTGTATTTATTCAAGCATGTACATTATTTATCCCTTGTTTTCAGTATGGTCTCAGATAAATTAAACGAAGATGACAAATATGTGATTGTGCAGAAATGTCATTCATTGAGCATTAAAATGTTCCTTTACATTACAACTGAGCAAAGCTTTGGGATAATTCTCACGTGATAGTAAATTGGCTATAGTCCATCACATGTTAGTTGATGGTACTTTATCTGTTTAGTGAGTTTGTGCTGGCTTACCACTAGAATGGTATATCTGCACCTTCTAACTTGTCTTGCACTCATTCCTAGGCGTTACATGACATTGGGTGTGTGGTTGGTGGTTGGTTGGTGAGTGCTGACAAGATGCTTAGCCCAAATGGGATGGGAATTATTACTGGATTTTTCCAAGTTTGGTCTGCCAAAACCATCTTGCTCTGACACTCCATTTCCGATGATTCACCAAAGTTTTGCTTTCGAGTTCCGAAGTCGGACACTGTGTCACAAAAGATTAAGAGCAGATAAGTGAGCACAGCCCCTTCAACTCAATTTCTTTGCACCATCTGCTTTTTCTAACCCTGTCCCTGCTTTTCCAACCCTCACACTTTACTACCACCAATTTTATTTCTTGGGTTACTACCCTACTGTGCAGACAGAACGAAACAATTTACCTGAAATGAAAATTGTTTTATTTTTCCAAAGTATTACAGCCTAACCCGCTTGTTAACCGCATTTTGAAGTGTGTCAAATAATTGTATATGCATACATCTTTTACCCTTCCTGTAAAAGAAAACTACCCTTTCAGTGTTAATAAATTTAAGACTAGCGTGGTGCTGTGAATAGCACCACATGTCGGGAATGTTTGCATATTGAAGCGTGTTAACCAGACAAGCCACAGTGTTTAAGTATAGTTTGTACGTTTTATATCGGCGCTATAGTCAATCCTGTCAATGATGTGTCAATAATAATATTTTGATTTTATGATTATGAGATGAAAAGTTGGAGGACATTTATTCTTGGGGTTTCATTCACATTGGGTCTGAAAATCACGTTTTGTTGCTCCTTTTGTTAATCCTCCAGAACTTTGCTTTGATGTTTGATGCATTTTTACTTGAAGTCACTTGGGTTCGTCCTCTCATATTTCGTGTACATTAGAGAAATAAGCTGATGAGGCTTTGTCTGTTGTACACAACTCAGACTCGTCTCTCCTATCCACTGAGAAAGTCATATTTCTGCCTACATTCCCTTCATCCGACTTCAACCTTAAGATTGTTACACTTAATTAGACTTGTCTTGATTTGTCCTTGTGTGAGACGACGATGGAGTTTGATTTTGAGCTTTGCGTTGCAGCCCCAGTTCACAGAGTGTGAAAGGAAAAGTATACATAGTTGAAGACATGAAGTTATATGTTTGCACACATGCCAATTCAGAAAAGGAAAGTAAGACAAAGCAACTAATCAAATGTTTTCTAAGTTTCTCATTTATGTGCATTGTCTACGAGAGAGTGAGTGTGTTCGTGTGTGCACTATTCAAGTGTTCCATTCCAAGTCTTGCTAGTCTAACATCTAATAGAATGCCAAAAGGTAACAAATGCGACGTTTCTTCCCTGTATTCCATGCAGTTCCAGAGGAATCGACATTAACGAATGTGATAATATCAAAGTTTCATCTTGCGTGGCACTGTGAAAGGAAAAAGACCAAAAAGAACAATGGTTTAATACTTACATGTGTCTGCTTGCACTAACACGGGAACAACACTTTAAATCTGTGTCTTCGTATCTTCCTGCTGGCATTCCACTTTTGGCCCTTCCGTTTGCTTGGCAGCTGCAGAACAGTTTTTTAGTTGGTAGCTTTGAAGAAGGTTGGTTGGGGTATTAGTGAAGTCTGCTTCCTTTGTTCTTCGTCTTGATCCTCATCTCTCTTTGTCTTTGGCAGAAATCTTGGACTGCTAATTGCTCTCGTTCTCTAATCGGATTCCCAATAGCCTCTTTTCTCGATAAATATCTAAACTACCCGGGGAGCTGCTTGAGCTGCAACTAAGAAATCTTTCTCTAATAAATACTTCAACTTTTCATCGTCTTCATAAATCTATGTATCTCTGTGTTCATCCCATCCTATAGGTGCTGTGTAAACCCAACAGATTTACACAGCACATATATTTCTACACCCATGTTAGTTTATGATTTCGGCTGCGACGGAATGTGAAGATCTGAAGAAGTCTCGGGTTGAAGTAACACAATTTCACTTTGTACTTGTAACAGAAGATTTGGAATTTCCACAAGAAAATGATATTGGAAATTGTATGTCCACTCACACACGTTGCTTTAGATGTATGCTGCCCTTCCATTCACTGATTCTGGATGCGGTGTGATCCACGGACGGATGGATTCAATACCAACGAGCATTCGTCTAATCAAACGGCATTCTTTCCAGTTCCGATAAAACTCCGGAACACAATATCGGCATACTTCAGTTTCAGGGTGTAGTTGATATAGTTGCAATTGATACATGCGTTCTCCTAGTAGTTACAATTCTACGATCTGTTTTCTACATTTCTCTACATAAGTTGTGTAGGTATATTATTATTACACACGACAGGTAGCTGCTTCAACTTTATCTCTCCACTCTCTCTCTCAGAACACTACACGTATTCTCCCTGGTTTGATTTCGGAAAATTCGAAATTCCGTTTCAATTTATGGGAAATGGAGTTGCACGTCTACAGTTCTGTCTTTCTTGCTTCATGACCCTATACTTACAAGTCAACTTCTTCAAGCAGAGTGTGGCAAAGAGCTAAGGAAAAGCAGAGGGAATAATTCTGCTAAATGTCCTTGAAAAATAGGGGCTATCCAACAAAGTTCTCGAATAGATTTCTCTCATTTAAAAGAATGGTGTAATTCACCTTGGAATACCTAGCTTCGGCTAAATGAATAATTCTTTCTTCCCCCTACAGGAAAAATGGTGTTGTGCATTGTGTATAGAGCGTAGCATACCGTCTCCGCCAAGAGAAGAGACACGAAGGCTGCACGATACAAATATGAAATAGTTAACAGACGAAGTATGGCTAAAGAATTGGAGAATAGATGCACACTCTCACAAGACATACGTAATACATGTAATGCGAATAAAGATACAAAACAAACAACAAGGATGCAAGGAAATCAATATTGCTCTCTCTTCCCTAACCCTTTCTGGCTGAAAAGAGAAAAGTATTTTCGGTGGGTTGTTTGCTGAAAGACGGAAGATAGAGACGAGGAGAACACGTAGATGTTTGGCCCAGCCAACCCACAAGGTGATTTAAGTGACAGACAAGTGACAGACAACAACCTAACGCTTCCCAGACATTACTCACTTTGGATGCAACTCTTTCTCAAATTCTCAAGTAGAATGAAGACTCCACACAACACACACATGGATACATCTTAGGGGTCATCCATAAAGGATGTCAGCGTTTTTTGGCCGTTTTTTTACCCTACCCACCCTATGTCCACCTTTTGTCCGATTTTCGATACCCCCACCCCCTGTAGGACATCCTCTTTTTTAATAAAAAATATTTAAAAAGATATCTTTATGAGTATGTAATATTACGGCATTCTTATTCAGACCGGCGGTTCTCAATCAGATTTTCAGAGGATGAAAAAGTTCGCTTGAGTAAAACCATGTAATTGAAAATTCGTTGCCAAAATCGATGTGCACAGTGGTCTGTATTCTAGGATTGCAATTTTGTTAGTCAGGTCACCACTTTAATTAAAAATTATACAAAAAACTTCAATGAAATATAGGGAAATCGATTTTCGAGAGTAAAATTGCATTCACATTACTGAAAGGTAATAATCTGCACTTATTGGTTGCAAAATGTAAGAATTTAGGTGAACATCAAAAA
>JABASD010005068.1:0-13440 GCA_019776165.1 Pogonognathellus flavescens | reverse complement strand
AGTGGTACACAATATGCACAATGCCACCGTTAAGCTTGAAGTGATAAACAATATGGAATTTGTATATAGTGGTGGACTCTTTAGCCTGCTAAGCATTATAAAGTGGTGGGCATCGCTCTAGTACCGTACTACAACAGATTCAATCGTGAGTAGGTATAATATTGTTCCACGCATTTAAGAGCAGTTGGTAGTTGAATATTGAATTGCAATGTCGCACACGACCCGTAAAGTCCTTAATTTGGCAATCAACAAAACTTTGCAGTGGTTTATTGTTGCATGATGTAATTTGTGAGGTGAAATTTGTGTAATCCGAACTTACAATATGTTGTCCTAGTAAAGTCTAACGGTAAATGCTAAATAATATGTATATTTTTGTGCAATGAGAAAAAGGAAGCTTATCTACGTTTCCACTACGAGTGCACAATGGAAAAGTGAGAGAGTCTAGTGGGTACTATTTGTTAAAGGAAATGAAATCTGAGCCACCTGCGGGCTGCCTAATACGACTCTACATACAATCATACAACAACACGCAGCGTACTCACGCATTTTCTTCAGTTCACAACATCCTGCTGGTAGCGACTACCAAGATTCATATTAACCATCAAGAAGGTATATAATATAAGAAATTAAAGAATAAACCCGCTTATGTAACGTACTTTTTCTTTTCTTCTTCAATGATGCTCTACTTTCTCTCAGCGAGATAAATATTTTCATTTCTTATTACGCCATTGTGTTGTGTAATCATATTTGTTGTGCAAACACTCACGCTACGTCAATTACTTTCTCCATTTATATTTTAAATTGCAATTAATGAAAAGCAGAACTAAAAGTAAATTACTAATTATGTATATCATTAGAAATTGTGGTGATATAACTATATAAGGAACAACAATCGTCGGGTTACTGGTATCAAGTTACCGCATCCAAATATTGTTTAATCATCCTGTTTACTATAGCTATAGAGAAATTATGCCCTGCCAAAATTGCAAGGAATTCCTATCAATAATAAATGAATCAGAAATAAATGAAAGTATTTAGTAAGTAACAATTAGTGTTGTAGTTTTTGTAAACATGCAATTATGTCAATGCAATCAAGGTAAATTTTAATTGCAGTTCTTCTAAGAAATTGCCAATTACTTTGAAATGGTGGAAACAATGAAGACATATATAGGTAATAACTAACGATAAGTGAAAGAATTGAGACCACCTATATATTACATCCATAAGTTGTGATTCTTCCATATTAAGTTTAAAATTAAGTTGGAGCAGCTTAGTTTTTATCTGAGTCTGAGCACATTCCAACATCCATATCCCTACACTCTAGAATTGGAATTGTCGTGAGGAACTGAAATGGAACTAAATCCGATTGTGCTGCATGCAAAAAGATTTAGGTGAGTTGTGGTAGACTTTTTATGTACATTGGTTTACTTTTTACGATAAGACCAGCAAATCCTAGTCGGGTGTCGCTGCATAAAATGCTTACCCAAGCGAATTTTGAACAAAAATGTCCGTACCACAAGAAGGTTCTTTTGCCTTTAGGCTTTGCCAAATCCAGCTTTGTACTGCAATAATATTTTAAAGGTGTGCCACAGTCACAGCAAAGCTTCAGGTCACTGTACTTACTTGCTAAACCCTCTCTATGTACGACTCACTGCTTTTCTTTTGGGCAAATACTAAGTAAGGCTACAACAATAACACATAACAAAGGGTGACAATTTCCTGAACAAAAAGACTACATCTGGTAGACAATTCGTAACTTACAAAGTGAGCTAAGGGCTAAGAGAGGTTTAGAGAACCATACAATTCTACAAATCCTTCTTTGCCTTATTTTTTAATTATGATTTAAATTTAGCCCTCCCGCAGCTTAAAACTATGCAGGACATTGCCCTTTCATGATTTGAATGGTGGAAGACATCAAATCCTTAATTGAGTTACTTGTCTTGTTTTGTTGTTGAAAAATTACGCCTTGACAAGTACTTAATCCGGAGAAACAAATTAAAAATCCCCGTTTATTCTTTTTTCTAAGAACGAGTCTTTATTCCATTTCACGTTTGTAAAAAATGACTTTGATGACACCATGAACCACCCTATGCATTATAATGTAGACATTTTCTTAGACACTGAGACTATTATGAAGAATGAAGGATAGTGGCAGTAGTTTTGGAATAGTTCTTGCAGCATTGTGCATTGCAAGGCTATATTAAGTAGCAGAGAGCATTACCACTACTACTACACTACACAGAAGAACATGCAACTAGGAAATTCTTTTTCTACTAATATTACATCACTCAAACTACATAATACAGTATTATTACCCAGTGCAAGTTTAGCGACTGAAAATATATAAACTTGAGCAATGCAAAGGCAAGTTTGAAATGAAAATCTTGTGTAATGTGTTGAGCTTCTGGCCTGGTATGTGTACATAAGCAATTCGGACGTGATGTATTCGACTGACGTAAACTCTTGGCTGGAGACGAGACGAAAATTCACATTACTTGATGATATGGACCTAAAACTACGACTGCCTACTACCTACATACTACCTAAGTATGCATATAATTTTATATGTAACAAACTGTACTGTACTTCTAGTTCTGTAGTAATGCTTTCATCATTCATGAACATGAAAGTTGACGTTGAGTAAACAAATATGTTGCAGAATGCAGCAAGCACCAAAAGGGGAAATGTATGCGAAAACAAGACTGATTAAACTTGAGTCGAATAAAATGTCTTTTTCCTACTTTTCACCCGCAAGCCCTAGTCCTTTTCATTTTCATCAGTTTGCCAATATGTACATAAAATACAATAAATTACTTTTTAGCCTTGCTCTGCATTATTATGGCAAACAGGCATAGAGACAGAGAGACAGACAGACAGAGAAATTACTTTCCTACTTTCACTGTAGTTCTCGTCGAAGGTACTTTCCCGTCAAAACCGTCACCACCAAATCCATTCATAGTAGACTGACATGTTCCATACAAAATATATACAAAGTGGCTACACATGCAATAACACAATGGCTCAACTCATTCTTATTGTATGTTACATTGTAAACCATGCTATTTCCGAACAGTCGTCCAATTCTCAACTTCGAAAGTTTACCAAGGCGCGAAAGAGACTTTTTGGAATCAACCAATTACAATTTTTACAGTCGCGTTGTAGGGACATATATTTTCGCATTGTAACTTCGTAATCGAGATACATACCAAGTAAACTTACTAACTATTCGAACGAAAATGAGTTGAGCCCTTGGGTCAATGCTTTGTATGTAAACATTTAGCTTTTTCATGATTCACTATCGTAGATGATTGTAAAAGAACACTCCGTCTCTGTGTCTGTCTGCACATATGCACGATTACCCTAGAACAGTTTGTGATAAAATGGTTTCAGACTTGGTACACGTTTTCGAGTGGCTAAATTCGTAGATGGGGTTAAATGGTAAACTCTTTCATGACAACGGACACATTCAATGTGTCTGTAATCTCCGTAAGTATCTGTACCTAAAATCTTCTACTTCCTTAAATATTCCTCACAGGCAGAATATTTAATATTACTGTGCCTGTTGTGAGCAATTAAAATGTCAATTTACATAACATGACAGTTAAATGTGGACTCACATAATTTTCAATCAATTTACTTGTACACTTTCAGGTCGACACAGTCTACCGTGTTCTGATCATTGACGTTTCCATTAGTGTCAGTTAATTATACTTCATTTTTTACAGCTCCACGATAGTTTTGATTTTATAGCGACTTAATTATTTCTTATCATATCATCATTTGAGATCATTTAAAATCAAAGACATGCTGTTTCTAACTATACTTTTTCTGACGAAACTATTTTACACGGTTTACAACGACGGTTTATTTGTTTTGTATCCATCGATTCCTGAGCAACTACATTTTATTCCTCCTAATAAGCTTCCTTGTCGGAAAATTATTACAAAAATGTTGAAAGTGCACATATACTACCAACAATAATAAAGCGTCTTTCTTATACATAATATAGATCTTCCACACTTTGCCAACATACAGCCATGTATTCATATATAGAGCCATGTAGATATTTTTGAAGGTATCACTATCATGTTTCTACCCATACTTCTGTACGTATACCTGCTTTAAAAACTGTTCAACTAACATACAATATTTTATAAAGCTTTCCTTTCTTTCATTCACAATGAAACTATCAGCATATAATCTTCTACTTAGCACATAGTCTGCAGTTACTCTTTACATTTCCATAAGCAATACACGGACTCACACAAACTGCACTAGTAGTTCCCTTGCATAAGAATAAAAAAATCCGTTGAATACTCGCTTAAAAAAAACGCTTAAGTTAATCAAAAATCAATCATATCATGAAAGCTCTGTGAAAAGTTAGGTTACAATGCATAAACCTTGGTCCATGCGCTATAGTCTGTTTAGAATTATTAAAATTATATGCGAAATACACCAGAATGTAAACTATATTCATTTATTTGTGAGATTAAGTTTCGCGTCAACTTATAACACACTACATAACCATCACCAAAATGTTAATATTCTAGTTTGACAAAATGATTGCAATTTATTGCACAATTTGATAAGCTACCTTCACATAAAATACCTCATATACATCCGTTATAAAATATTACATATATAGGTAAGTACCTATTATATTATGGAAACAGAATGGAGCAGCTGCTTACTACAAGTTAAACATTTGCTTTCTGTCAACTCGGAAGAGTAGACGAAGAGAGGACGACTATTGGTAAAGACGATATCAAAAAGAAATAGGGCCCTTTGATTTTAGTTTTACATATTTCCAGTGACTATTGTCAAAGCTGCAGAAATGTAAATTGCAACATCCCGATGAGTTTATCATCACATTTTTCTCCTAGCAAAAACTTTGAGGAAAAATAACTGAAAGATGAAAAGATAGTTTTACTTTCTAGAGTGTACTATGCGGAATGTATCTTCGGACACTGCACTGGTTTGCTAGCTGCTGCAGTTGATTCGCGAAGCTAGAAACTATAGCAATTTGCTTTTAATGGCTCCTACTGCGTACATAACATTAAAATTTTATATCAGCCATTATATCAAAACTGCAAATCCCAGAGCACGAATAACTCACTGTAGCAATCAACAGCAAAACTGTCTGTGTATAATATCATAGCCATACTCGGTTTTACTTCTCATGTTACCTTTTCCGGCCACATTTCAACAAAGACTTGAAGAATGTTCGAAAAGCGAAAACATGCTACACCAAAGTACATACTTTGGTGTAGCATTCAACTTCTATTAACTCGGCTCAAATGATACAGTTTTATTAGCTTACATCCTCCACACAAATTCTGTGTCATGATTTACAATTACAATGAGAGAATTGCACGCAGAATAATATCTGTAAATTCCAATTGCATACCTGAAACTTTCACGGCAGATGAATCTCGTGTTGTCTTTGCTAATTTACAACACACAAGGCAAAATTATATCGTCTCATATTTATTACTGAAACAGAATGTAAATTTACCATGATTTATACTGTGTGTGCTAATTACATTATAAAACCAGTATTTGCATTGCTCTTTTGTGGTATTCTATAATATAGGCACTCTGGCAATCATGACAATTGTTATTCAACAATGCTTCAAGTAAACTGCATTAAAACGAGAAGCAGCACAAATTATAAGATGTATTGACTTTAAACACACACGAATAAATTGAATCATTTCTGAAGTATAATTACTAAATACATCCATCCATTTATGAAATATGGGTATTAAATGTGGTAAAATAGAAATGAGACAAATATACCTATACAATAATAAATTGAATGATTGCCAATTCATGGTATACCTATTTGCTTTTATTTGTCAAACACAGTATGAGCTTTAAATGTAATAAAGTAGAATCTGTGAATGCCTAATAAATGACTGAAACTAGGACATGAATAAAATTTAACAAAATCTGTACTTCAAATGAAAACAAAGAATGATTAGAAAAATTTCAGTAATGGAAAACATTGGCTTTCTGTACTTCAAGCCATAGCACCACAGATATTTAATAGCTACGTTTAAGTAAGTAAAAGGATATAGTAAAAAATAAATAAAAGCTTTCCTTTAGCCACAGGGAAGTTGCAACCGATACATCTCTATTTCCACTGAAGTCTATATTCCACCCACCAATTAGAGCCTGTGAAAGTATAATCGAAATGGAGCACAAACCACGACAAAGCCCAAAGAGTCGCCTCAAAAGGAATTTGTACGTAGCCAAATTGAACCATAACAACATTACATATCTCCTTACTTACTTATTGGGGTTATAACTCCGCAACTAACATTTCAACCCAGATTTCTAACTATTTACTCCCAACACACAAGTAGCTGGATATTATGTACAATATACCATACTACACACATTATGTACACATACCTACACACACACAATGTTATAATTAGTCCGCGTATGTGTATACCTCCACAAAAGATTCATTTAGCACATTATATTGCTGCCTATATTATACAATTCTCAGAGATAGTCATTCATTAGGTACGCTGCTTACAGACATAATGCTGTGCTACCTAAATTAACAAAAGCGTAATAGGTCTTTTCACTCTGGCAGGGTACATTTATTTAGGTAATTATACTCGAAGTCGGTGAAGTAAATCGCTAGCGCAGCTTTTGCCTCAAAGCCCACTCAGTTAGGTTAGTTAGGAGCTACCTTGCGCCAACTAAATTTCCTATAGTTTTATGTGGCAGTCTCACTTTAGTTATATGCCCACTGAACTCTGTTTCATCTTACTAAGGGTCACGATCACAAATTCCACGCTGGTATTTTATTTAGCAATGTCGGCAATCAGGAACGACTAAAATAAAGAATTTGCAGGACTGATTGTGAGTGGAACATGTCTCCTGTGCGAATCTGAAAAATTTAGCAATGGCAATTTAAAAAGTCCTAGAAGACTATACTACAATCTGTAGTTTTTGCAACATGGCATGTGTATAGTCTATAGAGAACCAGAAGCTACCTCATATTATATGGAGCTACCTTTGGTAGTGTACACGATACGAGACAAGGCAAAGTTAGACTAACCGGTCAACGTACGCGGAATACTAAATCAAACTGATTCTGTCACTAAAAGAGTCATTCATATAAAATACATAGAGAGATGGAGCTATAGAAAAAGAGAATTTAGCGGGTGAAGTCCTATAAGCATATTAGTGTGTATTCGTGTGTATCCTTGGGCTAACCAACGAACTAGAACTCGACCTGGGCCTTGCTGTCTAATTTGCATTTGAATTGAAGATTTCTGAATGTCTGGCAGTAGTGGGAGCATTCGACCAGTAAAAGTCCTTTTAACTACGGACAATAAGGCAGTTGCATTAGTTGACTACGATGTGCTACTAGTAACTCTGCTCACAACATTATTTCCGTGTCATTCCATTTCGTGGAAAATATTCTACACAAGTTCTGTTCTCAAATTGCTTCTTAGAAATATGTGGGTCAGTTGTACATACGAAGAAACGTTCCTGTGTGCAATGCTCTGTGTGTGTGTGTGTCCCAAGGAGTGCAGTGGTGGTAAGTTATATTCCATCTGTCCACATGTTCCATTCATGTTCATTTTCAGAGAGCTACAGCTACAGCATCGCTTATGGAATCGTTTTATCTGTAAACTTTTTCATTTTTCATTCCTAGATAACATCTTGACTGCATCATCATTCACTGGCTGAAAAGACACACGCATGCACATTGCATTATACACAGCCAAGCCCATAGCTTTGCTCCAACAAACTCCGTCTGTCATGAAATGATTCGTATTGGAATTATGTTATTAGTTATCATAATGGTTTATTATTGTCACAGGATGAGGGAAGAATAGCGAACTGTTGCTGTGCAATGCACATCTACGAATTCATACCTACAAAACAGTCCGAGTCAGCATTCTACAACAATCAGCAACGATAAAAGCAAATTTAACCAGCAGCTCATGTCAGCCCATGTCATGACCAGACACAAACAGTTAACGAGCTAAATTCAATGTACTCTGCTCTTAAATCTACGCATCAACTAAATCTCACTGGGAGACTACTGGCTCAGTTCCTCTGGTTTATTACATTCCTATATTATATCCTTTGAAGATCTCATGTTCATTTCCTTCTTCAATATGTTACTCTCCATAAGGTCTTTATTTACGTCTCTAGTATATATCTCTACATCTAGTACAAATACCTTAGGATGAAAAAAAGTTATAAGAAGCAAAAAGTAGTTTGGACGAAATAAATATATTAATTGGGGTATCTCTTCGAAAGATTTACAAATTTCGATTAACATACAAAATGAACAACAACCGGGTGTTGTTTTAAAGAGAATATTTAATACAAAACAAATAGTAAGCAGGAGATACTCCGTCCGTGGGTAGGAAAACGCAGAGGATGAATGTTGTTCGGGGATGGAAATGTTTGTGGCCAAGGAAGTGCTGATAAAAATGAAGTTGCGAGTAGTAGCGAACAGTAAAGATGAGCATGAAGATAAACATGACCGGAAGATTTCGATGACGAGACGAGATATTCTAACCAGAGTCTTGTTCAGAGGATGTTGTTGTATATACATAGATATAGCCAGTCGGAGAGAGAGAGTGCAACAAAACAAGCGAAAAAAGAGACTGTGAGAGAATAAACAAGAGTGGTAGTACTCGGAGAGAAAGTAGAACTCGCATTAAGCTGCTATAAAAGTTAAGTTAGATTCTTGGGCATTTACAACTGTTATGTATTTACTATTGCTGACGCAGACAAGTTTTACAAGCGGCCCATCTGTACCGATAATATTTACCCAGTTGTATTTTAGTAACAACACTAAGACAAGACATTAAATGGATAACTAAACAGACATTACTACATACCTGAACTTCAGTTCGTCCCGGACCAACTCCTTGGATGGCGGCTGCGGATCCTTTTATGGTGGCTACTTGGGTATCAGACACACGTAGATAATCGGATATCAAATCGGTTACTTTGAGGTAAGTTTTCCGGGATATGAAATAGGAGGTTCGCCCAGAATCATGATCTTGTGCAAAGAATCGTCCGTAAACCTATGGGGAAATCAATTGATCACGTCTCAATGCTGACAACTCACAACGTCAAATTTTACTCTGACACACATACCATCACTTTTCAAATAGATTCACTTGAAAAAATATTGCACACAAAAAGAATATCATTCTTATACACCCGCAATACGCTGACTAATGCATATTGCACCACTTCTTCCACTTTCTTATCACTCTCCCATATTATGACTCTACAAATGCAAAGAACGTTTCTCAATTGTCTATAAAAAATGAAAATCTTCTTGTGATTCATAGTTCCATTGGTAACTCTAACGAATATCATTTATACAATACTCACACCCTTCTTAAATCTGTAGTTTCCCGTATTAAAACTTCTCCATATGTTAGTATTGTATTATTGGTCTCTGTTTTTGGATAAATTATTCAGAGTAGTTGCCGTACTACTCTAGCTATTATGGAACATGGAAAGACTACCGACAACAACACAGTAACTATAGTACATTCAATCGATTCAATGAATCTGTAGTAATAATCATACAACCTTGATAGGATATATTTATATTTTTCCTAGTCAAAAATTTAAACTTTGAACATAAACAACTTAAATGTTGAACTAACAGTAGGTAAATAAACAAAAGTGAATAAATACTCTTCAGTTTCTCATCTGCACAGTCTAAAATTTAAAGGTTACAGTTTTGGCATTTGTAGACAATGAAATATACGATATATTCTTATAAAACTTTTCTTTCGTTATTTCATCCATAAAATTTTGAAATTTGCAGACAATGAAATAAGTTTAATTCTATGATCTCACCACTTACGATATATTCTTCCTATAAAACTTTTCTTTCATTATTTCATCGATTTATTTTCATTTTAACTGTGGGTATTTTGAAAACCATATCTTTAGCCACAGAGTTGCATAAATGAATTACGTAATCTCAAGTTTAATAATAAATAATATAATCTATAATCTTTTAGTAACAACTGTTATATCCTGATTATACTTTAAATAATACATGTAAAATATTATATGGAGTTATCTAACACAGTGCTTTTTAATTTGACCAAAGGGTAGAATTTGGGAAAGATCAGTTGGTTAAGAAGTTGGGAGCATTGCTTTTAAGTTTGATAAAACTTTTGATAATGAGAAATAGTGTAGCTTGTACGTATATAAAGGTTGGGGTTACTACATTGTTCTTAAGAAAGATGAAGTCTGAAGATGTGGCAATAGACGCTTTGTGTAGTGAGTCTCGACTCATTGGCCACAAATACACGTAATAGCGTAGAACTACAACTACAACAGTATTCCAAAAGTCAAAACAGTTTTGTGCATAACTCAGTCATCCGCCCAATCCCCAACTCAATTAAACAAGTGCAGAAACTGATTGCTAAAGTTTGTCGGGCTGCCATGAGACGAGACGGTTTGTACGCCTCTCCGACACCATGTAATAATGAGTGCGGAGTCAAGTGATAAATAGTAAATGTTATGCAATATACTTATGAATGACAAACTTTTCCTAGTCAAGTTTTACGATTTACAACAGTGCACTGAGACAACCCCATACATCATCTATACCTCATCTCACTATTTCAAAAGCAGCTTCAGGGGAAGTCTGCTCCTTTTCTTAACGCTGCATTTCCCATCAAGATATTCACTATAGGCACTTCCTAACTTCCTACATATTGCACACGTTCTATTTCTGCTTGTACTCCTTTCTTCATAATATTCGATGGTTATTAATATTAGTAAACCACCAATGATGAGGCTTTTCCCTTCTGTTTCTCATCATCGTACTAACTATTCATATTACATATTACTACACTTTCTCTACACAAGGCGATTTCAAACTTCCACTCTCTCCATGATCAACGTTGATATAGGCTATGACACAATACAAGCTTAGAAATGACATGACTTTCCCGAATAAAAAACTGGGAACGATTTTTATGAATCTAATTACAAATTTGCATTGTATTTTACATTGACTAGGAACTTCAAATACTTTATTACTGTATCATATCGCAAGATGTGTACTTAATTCATGTCAAAGTTAATCGCAATCTGGTACAATTGTTTTTATTAAAGAGATAGCTGTAACCATAATGTGGTCACATTCACTCACGTAGCCCTGTATATTTCCTACGATATGAAATATTATTATTATACTGTAATATTATCTATAACATGAAAATTCCAGTGGGTTGGGAATCATTTTTTATTTCATTCAGCACGCATGGAAATAAATTTTTGGGCAATTCCAATAATAATATAAAATGCTTTTAAGTAGTCGTTCACCTAAATCTTATTAATTTAATTCAAGAGACTTAAATTCCATGAATTGGCAAAATAAATAAAACTAACTGCTTCTATAATGCGACCTCATAGTGATTATGACTAATAAAAGTATAGATGTAACGTCACAATTGTAAAGAAATCAACTGGCAAACACATAAAGCATTTTGTTTTGTTTTTATGTTGCAATAATTCCTCAACCTAACGTTGAACGTCGAATCATGTATTGTTCTTATTTTCTAGTGGCATATCGCTCCAGCTACATTAAAGCAACCCTATCCTATTTTGGACTGGGTTGAGAAAAGGTGGTTAAAAGCCTACAGCCGTGACTTGATGATCGGCTTGAAGACTTTGCTACGCAAATGAGAGTGAGTCAGTAGACGATGTCAATACAGCGTTGGCCATATGGATTTTAAAATGACATGGTGCAATATATTAGGAGGAAGCATGTAATTCAGGCGAATCGTCAATATACGTGTACAAAGACTTACATCAAGACGAGTGTGCTGGTAACGTAAACGACAATGGAATTTATCCTCGATATCCAAGTCATCTCCATCTGCCTCCTCGACGAGTTCATGTTCATGATGTTCATCCCACGACGTATCGGGTAATTCATCCTCAATGTCTCCAGCCGTCGGACTGTAATAATTTAGATTTCCTGCTCCAGTACTGCTGCTACGAAGAAGACCATCATCCGAGTCGAAAGCTTCATCTTGCACCGTCTGCATTTTACTGTAGGCGGATGCTGGAGCTTCTCTTTTTCCTGATGACCTGAACACACAAGAATAGCAATGAGTGCCTTCACTACTTCCATTAGATGACTCTATTCTCCTTTCCCTTCTTCCTGTCCACATTACGTATCCATCCACTGTACATTCTGCACAGACTACAAACGCTGCAGAATGTA
Organism: Pogonognathellus flavescens; assembly: GCA_019776165.1. Classification (NCBI taxonomy): domain Eukaryota; kingdom Metazoa; phylum Arthropoda; class Collembola; order Entomobryomorpha; family Tomoceridae; genus Pogonognathellus; species Pogonognathellus flavescens. Next base: position 1,181 of record JABASD010005068.1, on the reverse strand, counting down.
CAGGTTGATACACTCCGAGAGTCTCCACATATCTTGAAACAAGCTCGTCAAAAGAAACAAGAGAAGAATTCAACAGTCAAACTAAAAATTCCGAGAGTCTCGTCAGAAGTAAAGAGAGACGTGACATGACAATCCGAATCCTAAAAAGCCGTCCTCCACTTTGTATAACGCTCTAAAATTGTGAAACAGACTCGGGACTTATTACTCTTACAATATACAACCAAAACCCTTCCCCAATAAACTACTCGAAACGCCTGTTCCTTTTCTGTCGTATATTTGCAGCCTCGTATTGAAATGAACATACATATTATTACTTTTATTACTATCAGATTAAATGTTTCCAAGTAGCAGAGCACACCCACCTATTCCGACAACAGTTGAACCTAATGGAGAAAGCTGTTCTCGTATCTATCTAGTTTATACGTGGATACCTCAACAGATCACCCCCGGCACCTGCTTTTGTCAAAATGCACCACTTTTATCAAATAAACTGCCTTAATTAATAACCCTCAAACTAACTACCTTTATCCATGAAAGATACGGGTCTATGGAATTGCTCAGAAAATGTTAGAAAGGGATAAGCTGCTTAGAGAACAGGTAGTCGAATTAAGAAGAAACTTAAGTCTTTATTTAGGATCGTCCCTTACTCAGGCCAGAAGGGATCAAACTGACCATACGTGTTGCCGTATTGAGCACTCTCTTCTCGGTGCCTTCGCTATACGTGCCTGAACATTTCCAGTACAAGTACAACACATTACACTTACCTATACAAAACAACAAGCTCAGAGCAAATTACGAGGATATCAATGTATACACGCATAAGAATATTTTTTCTAGGGAATACATTATGTAGATCACCGTTATAATATACTTATTGGTATAACTTTCGTAAAGTTATTTCATATCTTCCATTACTAAAATTGGCTATCAGTAATAAGTTACTATACACTAGATCAAAAAGTATATTGTCAAAGAACAATATTTAGGTTTATAATTTTTTAGAACTAAATTTTGTTTGATAGACGAAATGTGAAGCTAACTTAGATTGGAAACATTAAGTAGCTTGTAGTGTGCTGTTGCAATGTAGAATAGTAGAAAGTTTAGTGTGCTATAGCGGTTTTAATTTATTAAAAGTAACAATAAATGTTAAAAAATATATTTATGTACAAAATAGTACTGTA
>JABASD010005067.1:0-13440 GCA_019776165.1 Pogonognathellus flavescens | reverse complement strand
ACTACGTTGTTTTATTACGCCCGGTGTTGACCGGTTTATTATCTTTACTCTTTATACATTACGAAACGAATAATGGACAATTTCGTGCTTGACCTCCACACGCAGCATGCTATATTTATGCTTGATAGAGGAGTCATTATACATAATAGTATAAAGTGTCTAACTAGCTTTAGCCTGACCCTAATGAAATGAATAACGAACTCACGAGAAATAAATGTAAAGTAAAAAACGTTTGCTTAGTTTCATTGTTTTATAAATGTTCACCGTGTTTCACTCTCACTGTGTATAGGGCATGATTAATTGACGAATCACTCTGGTAGTGAGGTTGGATATCGTGCATTGCATTTTCTTTGTATATTTATGTATTTTATTATGTAGTATATATTTATGAATTAAAGCTCCTCCGACATTCTCATTTTTCTAGAATGCAATGGTAAGAGTGAGAGGGGATTTGATTAGAATTCATGCACTTGAATTTAATGGTATTATAAAAATTGTCATAGTATAAGTAATTTTTAACGATTATTATATGGTTCTATTTTATAGGTAATCAAATCACGTGTCGGTAACGGATAAATACATACGTAAAGGTAATAAGGATATAAAAAGTCAGTAATTTAGATGAGATGAAGATGAGACACAACGAAAACAGCATTGGCAGCATCATTATCATTACCTATTATAGTAAATATCTATATGTTACTGTTGTACTAATAATCCCGGTCACAATCTACCCATTGTGTGACTGGTTTCATATAATATGATCTGCGGATGTCGTTTTCAATAAGATATTCACCAGAACTCGTCTTATAAACAAAGCTTGCTGGAATATCATCTTTGAGGCTAGTGGTTCCATATATGAATATTATGGCTATGAAATGAGATTTTTATATCACAAATGTTGTAACGTACATAATTAGTAATTGAATAAAGCTGTTAAGTCCATTTACATGTAAATGCTTTGGCACTTTAAATACCCGATTTTACGATCATTTACAGTGCAGGTTAATCAATCTTTATTCAAGCAGTCAATAAGCACCTTTAATATAAGAAAGAAACAGTTTACAAAATTATACATAGTGTAAAGAACAATTCACAACAGAGGAAATGATTAATAATTTATTTCTTATCGTATCCTCTTTATATAGTAAATTATTATTAATTATCATATCATCCTACATTCACCTCTCTTCTGGTTCTCTTTCTTATCGTAGCCTTCGTAGCCTAAGCGTAACAGTATCACACAAGTAAAAGTTGTACTCCGCAATGGCACATATAATATTTTAAAATGATTTTGGATTTGACTTTTCAGAAAGATTTTGGATCTAATAGCGGTCCTATTAACGACAAATCTTGATTATGCACTTGGTATTTTAAGATATACATTTTCGGCAAAACCGTAAGCCCATTTACATGGAAGAGTTGGAAACGTTCCTTTTTCTGCTTTAATTCAGGAGTTTGAGGTTCCTACAATGTGACAAAAAACAACTCTATTGTTTTAGCAAATTTTGCGAATGTAAAGTTCGAAACTTCATCTTAATGAAACTGTGGATTGCATTGTGAACTTCACATATGTGAAGTGCCCCACCACAAATATTTATTTTACCTTTTTTGTGATCCGCTTGAAAATGAAAATCACTAGTACAATTATCAGAACTTTTAAAGGCTGGAAAATGAAGAAAGAAAATAAAAATCCGAAAAGCACAATTAAGCACCAACTAATGCTATGGTGCTTTGGATAACTGCTTCCAAAATATATGGTTAGGGTAGCTGTAATGATAATTATCGCAATACAGACAATCCAGCCTACATAATAAAGGACTGGTCGAAGTCTAGGCCAGCTATTGTCACCATCCATTTCACAAAGTTCAATATAAGTCATTGTTTTATTCTTTTGTGTGTGGACAAAATTTTCTACAGCTTCCTCCATTATTTCTTCGGGGTTTCGGACCTGAAACGGTTTGGATTCATTTACTTCTACAGTCCTTGTCTTCCTACTCCTTATAATGGGGTCTGTTTGTATAGTTGCATTTTGGGTCTCAGGAATAATACTCTTAAAATTATCAGTAGCTATTTTTGACCGAGGAGCCACTGTTGTACTAATAATCCCCGGGTCACAATCCACCCATTGTGTGTCTGGCTTTATATATGATCTGCGGATGTCGTTTTCAATAAGATACTCAATGCCTTCACCTGAATTCGTCTTATAAACAAAGCTTGCTGGAATATCATCTTTGAGGCTAGTGATTCCACCAATCAGACCCAGTTCAACCATACGATTTGGACCTTCAAATGACTTTCGAGTGGAGCGCATAGTATGAACAAGATCGATGGGTTCAACATCAACAGGTCCATGACTATCATCTAATGTTTCTGAAATCCAAATTTTAGTTTCCAACATGTCTGTAGAAGGAATTCTGAATGCTTCACATTGGACATGCGATGTAACTGGAGTTTCTCCCGACTCTGACATAAGAGGAAAGAAAGGTTCTTCTGGTACTTTGGAAAGTGGTTGTTTAGGAATCCCGACGACCATCACTCTATTTGGATCCATATTACTCCACCTTTCCCCACCACCATCTTCTTCGAAACTTTCTTCGCTTGTAGACCCAGAAGATGCGGAGGTAGTCTCTTTCCCGTTGCCATTAGTCAGTTCGTTCAATTGATTTCCTTCCAAACTACTTTTGGGTTTTTCTGTGACATCGTATTGAATCACGGCTTTATTTTTCCACACAAGAAGGGTTGGAATACGGCTTTTGCGAAGTATCCTGGCGAGTTATTAAAATTGTTAGCATCGTACATCGGCATAGATGAATGAACTGTGCATATATGTATTATTATCAATTATAGGGAGAGTTATAGGTGGAGAAAGGTATAAGGTACAAAAACTCACGTAAACAAGAGTGTGCAAATGAGTCCTATCATTGCACAGAGTATAGCTTTCAGACTTTCAGAGATGAGAAAGCTAAATCGAGAATTTTGATCACTACAGCCTATTACTGTAAAATTATATTGTAAGCTTAATCGCTATGGCTTAATACATAGGCCCAAAATTGTAGCTTTAATTTCCCGAAACTGAACTGCTTTTCATACCTTCATAATATCTCTTTAGAGATCCCCGTGTAAGTCCATGTATCAAAATTGCAAAGAAAAAGTAACAACACAATAATGTCATTGCCACTGTCAAACGCTCTGGTGCTGAGAAACAATTCGCACTAGAATTACCGTAAAACGGTGCAATCCAAATATGGTGAATTTTCAATTGATTCAATATTTGTCTCCTTGTTTTATTCTTATAATAGTAATTCTGTGTTTCCTCATCTGTGGCTGCCTCAACATCCAGTGTAACACATGTCTTATTTTTCTCCACAGATAACCATCGCTTTACGAAAAAATGCCAATATATGTCCGTTTTCAGCTCGCAAATTGTTACGCCAAAACAGTACCTACATTTAATTTAATACAATGTTTTCTCAAATACAATTACTGCAAAGGTGTTGGTAATGAAATAATAATAAAATATCTGAAGAGAAAGCATACCACGACGGAAGGTAGCCAGTGTTATCATGCCATATACTGATTTTCTTTATATCACCCAAATATTTTGCAGAGGATATCAGAAAATTGTCTTCCTCACCCCGTTCAGCCGTCTCCAGTTTACAGTCTTGAAGTATGTACAACTTCAAAGGATCACGTCAATGTATCACGTTAAAATTCTTAAATTCTCATGAATCATTGCTGTTGTACATATGCACAGAAAGTGGGTGATTTGTGAATGTTTTAATTCATACCTTACTGCGTCCTTTTTCGCCATAAAGCCGGCAAACCATGTTAGCAGAACTTCCGGCAAAAAACCTATTGTCCGTTTTCAGTGTCAGCAGGTAGAAAGTTTCTACTTCAAAAGCTTTTATATCCGCTGACACAATCAATTTTGGCCTCTGCCTTCTTCCAGTGAGTAAATACATGCATAAGAGAAGTATAATATAGAAGAACAAACTTATCCCAACAATTACCGGTATAATTGGACTATGAATATCTTCAATGAAACACGCATCAGACGCATCTCTTAAAACAAAGTATCCCTTTGAAAATAAAAAATAAAAGTATCAACATAAATCACAGGTTTATCTCAAATGTCTCTATCAAACCGATTCTGGATACCTTGTCAATTCCTGTTCCACGAGCTTTTAAGTTAAAATATCGGCTTGCCGTAATATTATCAGTCATGTCTGCAACGTGAGCGTAAGGTTCTCTCGTAGTAGTTTGAATACCACTGGTCGCTGAAATCACATCCGGCACAACTGTAGAAGTTCCATTACCACTGCTTGGATCAGGATCTAACCTTTTAACACGAATGGGACGCTTTCTTGAGGGACTATTTTCTGTAACCTCTGGATCACTCGTAGTACTACTGCTTGTTGAGTCAACTGTAGACTCGTCAGTAGTAGCTGCTGAGGAAGCAGTACCTGACTCGTCAGTAGTACCTGCTGAGGAAGCAGTACCCGACTCCTCCGTAGTACCTGCTAAGGAAACAGTACTTGACTCCTCCGTAGTACCTGCTAAGGAAACAGTACTTGACTCCTCCGTAGTACCTGCCGAGGAAGAAGTACCTGACTCCTCCGTAGTTATATTGCTTGGTAAGCTGCTTTCACTAGTTTCACTTGTAGTTGTGGTGCTATAGTTTACTAATTCTGGTCGTTCCGTTGAAGTTGATTTTCTGGGAACTATTTGTTTGTATTTCATTGTTACGTTCAAGGTGACAGTATAGTATCCAGGTGGTAAATCATTCGGTTTGATTTCAATCGACGATACATTATGAGTGAAAGTGCTGTTTGAATATCCTGCATTAATGATTAGTAAAAATGTAGTATATTACTAGGTTCTTTTGGCTTTAGTGTTGATTAAACTATACAGTTGACTCCAGAATTCTTTAAATGCGAAACGTTTTGTTGAATTTTCAAAATATTTCATGAAACACACTCAAATGCGTTTCTATTTCTTACCAGATTTGTTAAACTCTTGTGTCACAGTCCAAGTATGATTTACTTCCAGTATATCAACCTTCCAATTTCCTGTACATGAAACATTAGAAATTGACGATAATAATATCTTTTTTGTTATCTCATACATTGGTGCATCCGAAAAGTTGGATTCGTGTCCCCTACAAAAGTAATAAAATTGATGTACCACACCATTGCATGATAATGGAAGTCAATAATTAATACTATGTCTTTAATAATTAATACAACTTTTTTCAGTTCTTACAAATTTTTCAAATGGGCATGTACAGTACAGTTGGGTAACACCAGCACAGTATCTCTATAAATCATCAAGCCATTTTTTTCAAAACTCCTGACACCATTTGGTGTTTTCTTCAAACGCATTACTGTTACAGGATAAAAACCTGGGGTTTTGAAGAGATGATTGAAATTATATTCCATTATGTCGCTACCTAAAAATGAAAATGCCTTTTCTCTATGTGTAGGATGGTGGAGCATTTTCTGAGTTACAATTTTTGAAGTTTTTTCCACATCCCCGAAGTGCCATTTGTATTCATATTTTTCACTTGGCTTAGCTACATGCATAAAAAACTTCCCAGATTCGTAGGTGAGCATTACATTTGAAATGTGGAAAACTTCTTTTAATGATATTTCATCACACGAAACCAAACCAATATCGTCAACATGGCATAAGCAGTTATATTGATATCTACTTAATTTTTGGCACGTTGTATTTACCGGACATGGAAAACAATTTCCTTTGGGAGTAGATATATCATCAATACATTCTCCAGGATCTATTTCACACAAATTAATCGTTTCACAATGCTCCCCCACAAAAGGGATACGACACTCACATGAGTAGTCAAAATCCCCTTTTCTTGCACATGTTGCGCCGTTACGGCAAGCTCCGTTCCCTTCTAACAAACATGGATCTCTTTCTCTACAGTATGGATCCAGAAATCCGATCTTGCAATCGCAATAGTAGCTTCCATCTTCCAGTGAAACACATGTTCCTCCGTGAAGGCATGGTTTGTTCTTTTCGCAATAATTTTCGTCACTAATACTTTTATTTTGCCCAATATTATTGCCTGCGTGAATGGTTAGGATTATTGAAAATAAAAGTATACTAATGGTAACCACATAGTCGTTGAACTGCATACTATTCGTACAAAAATCCAGTCTCATCCTTAAAAATGATTTGACAATCTTATTTTTTTCAATAATTATTTTCAACAACAATTATTATGCAAACTTTTAAGAAGGAATTGATTAACCTGGGGTAATTAACCCTAATAATATCATGAAGAATGGCAATATTGTCATTGTAAAATATAAATATACAAGCCTTGTAAACATTCTAAGTTTTGAGCATACTTGTGCTTGATGGAGTGCAAAGGAACTGAGCGAATTGAGTAAAAACTTGAAATGTTTTTTACTAATGGAACAAATTGAATATCCTATCCATAATTCCGTAGTAACAAAATATATATAACTTAAAAGGTGTATTTAAAACATTTATGCAGAATGATCTACAACTAAAAAATACATGTTAACCTTCATGCAAATTGCAATTTCATCATAGTCGACATATTATCAAGGTATATTTCCTGCAGACTTGCATGAGACATTTTTACGTAAAATAAGCATGATTTAAAAGCGTATTTTTCACTTTTCAATATTCAATTCAATATTTTAAAGCAAAAAATTGCAGTACGTTTGGGTGGATTTGGTGAGGTTATGGTTAAACTAGGTTATTTGTGATAATAATGATATTTTCTTGTCACATAGGGGACTTTTAATTAACTATATTATAGCTTTCTACAAAAAACATCAGCCAAAATAACGCTAATTTCATATCAAATTCATGTATTATAGTGGGTTTATTACTTAATGAAACATTGTAAACATTTTAGTTTAGTAAAATGAATCATAATTCTAATTTTGACATTAGCAAATAATTCGTAATCCTTGTGCCTTGTAGGAAAGTAAGTTATTACCACCAGACTTTACTTACAAAGTGTAAAGTTACAGTTATTACCATAAAAGTAATAGTACATTGTTTTTATAATTTTTAACATTACTTTCTAATATTGTGATTGTGAAATGTAATTATTATCTTTACTCTTTATACATTACGAAACGAATAATGGACAATTTCGTGCTTGACCTCCACACGCAGCATGCTATATTTATGCTTGATAGAGGAGTCATTATACATAATAGTATTAAGTGTCTAACTAGCTATAGCCTGACCCTAATGAAATGAATAACGAACTCACGAGAAATAAATGTAAAGTAAAAAACGTTTGCTTAGTACAGGTTTGAGCTACTGACCGGCTTTAAACAATCCTCTTGTCCCACTGGAACTTGGATTGAACAGCACTTTGTGAATTGCCGAAATATCTGGTTGGATTTTTATTCCTGAAGATGCTTTGGGTAACTTAATTGATGATCCCGCTGCTGATTTCAAAGTTGTGGTCGAATTTGTAGGCTCCATAAAAACACGCATGGGAGATCCATCCAACAATCTAATTTTCAACAATGTAACAATTTCCCTTGTAAGTACAAATGTAATGTAATTATGTAATCATTAAAGTCATTCAAACGGTAAACTGGAGCACATACCTATTATGATACGCTTCGACTGCTTTCAGTGCATCCGATTTTTTAGCGTAGGTTACCTCAGCATGCCCTTGGCTTGTCATCTTCGCAGATACCAGTTGGCCAATGTCACTGAAGAGCTCCTAGTTTGAGGAATAAGAAATATTTGATAGTTATACAAAGCTTACAGAATCAGAATCAGGACACAAATAAACGTGATACAAAAACGAAGTAGACTATTGGAAACAGCATCTCATACCACTATGTCATCAGAAGTGACCGAAGATTGAAGATTGGATACTTGAATTTTGTAGCGAACTTCAGAATTCGAAGCATCCAACCTTGCTTGCATACTTGAACTTAAATGTCTCGGGTGACTGATCGGTTCATCTTCTTCCATGGCTTGTGGATGCGTGTTTGTTCTAAAACAAATAATAATTTATTTATTTACTTTACAACAACTAACAACAATGTTTTAATGCTTTTAATAATTAATTGCGTGCGTGAATATTTATTTTATAATAACGTTTAATTCACGAAAGGTATACCTTCTAGCGTATGCTCTATACTGTGGGTTTGGAGCTACTTTAGCTACCCCAGAGGTTGTAGGCCTTTGGTCGAAACTGCTGTGACTGTAGCCCATCCCTCCTGAATTTGAACTGGCAGCAGGATTATTAATTGTTCTTGTGAGAAACATTCCTGGGGACAAACTTCGTGAAGGTGCTGTATTTTGACCATACATTTGGGGATGGGGACCTGCGTTGGCCATCCCACTCATTCTTTGCTGTGGTGCTTGGAATAGGCTGCCCATTGCGGAACGAAATACACCTGTTCCAGAATTCATTGATGGAGGTGACTGAACCCCAAATACGGGCGGATCATTCGCAAAATATCCAGCACTTTGACTGTTTCCTCGACTGGCACCGCTTGTATAGTAGCCTGCTCTTAGTGGTGCCACTGTTGTAGTTATTTTGAGATTCTTAATTTGTCCTGAAATCACACCCTGACCCTGCTGCTTTCTTTTTGCTTCTAATTTTTCACGAGCATCAGAAATTCTTCCATTCTGTACACGGTTTAAATTTATTTTTTGTCTAGCATCTAAAATTCTTCCTAAACCAGCGTTGCCACCAAGACGTCCTCTAACAGACCTTCTCTCAGTACCATTTCCAAGTTGCTGCTGTATTAATTGGGCAGCAGATTTTCTCAATTGTGGTCGTCCAGCATTATTGTTTCCACCTCTTCGGGATGTGAATCCAATTCGATCTTTAACAGATGAATTTGCTGATTTTCTAGTGAAGCCTCTCATTCCACCTCCTCTTGGACGATTCATGTCTAAAAAATACAAAAATGAGGCAATTATTAACTTTGGTAATAATGTATTGCTTTGTCTTGTCTATAACTCTCTATAGAACCAACTGGTACAATACACAAAAAAGTAGCTTAATCTGTAATCTCATATTTAATTTTATAAACCACAATCAAGGTTTTCATTAATTATGAAACTTTAAGAGAAATGTTTTAGTATGATATCAAGTCACAAGTTGATCCTATACTTACTATTCTTTCTTTCGACTTTACTTCCGCTTTCTATCCCAAAGAACTCAACAAAAATATCCTGCTGTCTATGAACAATTAACAAATCTTTGCAAAGTGTTCACAATATATTTCATAGATTTTGATGTTTGCAATCTCACATAATTTCGCGAACTAATTGTTAATAATAGTCACAACACAAATATATTTTATACTGTCCACTTCAAAACTTAACTTGCAAATCTTAATTAACGAAGCACAGCTGCAATGTAAATACAATTTTACAGTAAAAATCAAGCATGAACCAGTTGAATTAAAATACCGATTATGAATTGCTTAAAATAAATCAACCTTTTAAAACATTCTAATTTTTTCCAAAACAAATTGCCAAAGAACACTGGACAATTATCTCATAATCTATAATAGTTGTTGTTACTTTTTTACACTAACACTACACGACGACGAAAACTAAACTAGATAACACAACAATTAAATAAATATAAATAGGAAATTCGGGTAAATAAGCTGTGCAGAGTAATTATATATTCACTATAACAGTGGAGTTCACGCTATTAATTTAGTAGATTTATGACCTATTGACATTTGGATCAATTAAAACTGGAAAATATTTTATAATTTATTTTCTTCCAAGTCAAATCTGTTTTTAAATTCAAGAGCCACACGTTTAGCATCCACTCATGGTGTTTAACTTCTCCGCGCGGCAAATATCGACCATTTGGATATAGCGAAGAACCCGAAGAAGCAGGAACCTTTGGAGTTTAGTTTTTAGTAATTTACTCAAAATCGGAAACAATGGTTTTGAATGAAAAGTACCAATTCGAACTTTAGACAAAAAAGGAAATCAAAGCTGCAAACTATAGTAAGTGAATATTTAATCTACATTTACGTATCATACGTCATAATAATATATGAATTATGAATCAAAATCAATGATCAAGAAAAAATAAGTTTTTACCTAAAACACCCTTAAATTTCATTATTGGGTTCAATTCAAATCGAATTGCTACCTCAATCAGTTCAGTTGAATTGTAAAATTACAAAAGCTGCATTCATTGAGGTATGATTAATGTTAAATTTGATATTTTAAAGGTTACAAGATGAATCAAAGAATAATGCAGCCAGGACGCTTCTTATGCTCCATTTTTAGGTAAGTATAGGTTTGCGTTTTTATACCATCTACATTATGGATTCCTATTTCGTATTTTATGTTTTTATGTTATTAGATAAGTCATGAATAATGTTCATTATTTTTATATGCAGGACACAAGTTCAGAGGTACAGTCAATATCCGCCTATCTATGTTCATCCAATATATCGGGAGATTGATCAAAAGAAAGCAATGGAATCCGGAGAAGCTCAAAAGTTGTCTTTTGTTCCTATACGAGCTGCTTTATCGGAACAAACATCAAGCGCCTTTCACGACCCTTTAGTCAATAAAGTTATTAACCGACTTTTGAAAATGGGCAACAAACTATTGGCACGGACGCTGGTTGAAAAAGTATTTAACGTTTATTTATATTTTTGTCACGAGAATGAAAATCTGCTCTAACTACGTGTCGCTATTGCTAATAAACTAATAATAACGTATTTATTAAACTTTGCAGACTTTTGAAACTATCAAAAGGGTGCAATTAGAAAAGCTAAAGACCATAAAAGAACCGGAGAAGAGGGAAAAGATAGTGACTAATCCTTATGAAATTTTACATCAAGCAGTAGAAAACAGTAGACCATTTTTGGAAACGACTGCGATCAAAAGAGGAGGTCACACATACCAGGTTCCAATACCCCTTAGCGAAAAACGATCTTATTTCTTGGCCATACGGTGGCTTTTAGAAGCCGGCGCTGACAAAGACGATGACATGCGGTTTTACAACAAGTTTGCGTATGAATTAATCGAAGCAGCAAATAATCAAGTAAAATAAACAAATAATATTATTCTCTCAGTTTTAAAACTTCTGATATAATACTTCATATTAAATTTTCTGACATTTAATTGTTTGATTGTAGGGAAGAGTCATAAAACGCAAGCAAGATTTGCACAAGTTGTGTGAAGCTAATAGAGCCTATGCTCACTATCGGTGGAGCTAAAGTTGATAATACAACATAGTAAGTATTACATCCTACATCCAATTGTTTGGTTTTATATTGTACCAAGCCATTATTATTAAATCTTGTAATAAATTTTGATCACGCCAACAATAAAACGTGCGATTGATCATATTCAAAAATAATATCGTTAACGTGCGTCGTAAGGTTTTATATGCTAATAAATAAATCTACATTTACATGTAAATTAAAGTATAACATGAGACATTAATTAAACCCTAAAAATATTAACATAATATGTAGACAGTACAAAGTACAGATTTAACAAAACCTTTCACACTTTTACCATAATTTTCAGTTTTAGAAGGTACTTACAATTAGTAGAAAGTTAAGTATTGTGTAAAAAGTTTCATTTACGATTTCATTATCGGATCCTTTAAATTTTCTGAATGTCACTGGCTAACAGTCGTTTTCTTCTCTTTTAGAACTACTGCATAAACCTGTTCAGCTTTGATTTAAGAGCAATTCAAGGTTTGGAGTTAAAATGAATTTGTTTGTTACTGGTCCCAAGTTTACTAGTTTTTTGTCTTCTAGATTTATTGATGCCAGCTCCTATAAATAAAAAATAGCACAGTTTTGTATTATACAATTTCATATGAAATGACTACTCAATGCGAAAAGAGCATAATTTTTTTTAAATCGTACCTGTAAAAATGAAATATTAGCTCCCGGTTGCAAATCGAATAAATTATCCCCCATAACAAATCTACACTTTCCAGAGGCCATTAATTGTATTTTTCCAATCGGACCCTCCGGTAATGAGTCAATATTTTCGGCTAATGATTCTAAGGTTGGTTGAATATTATCTTTGCTGGATTGAGAAGCATCAGCAGCAGCTTGATGCAATACTGGAAGTCGGTTGGGAAGTTGAATCAACACAAGTTTGTCGTCCCTTTGACCAGTAGAATAATATAAGTTTGCAAACGAGTTTGCAGCGAGTTTTGGAGCAAGTGTTTCTTTTTTAGAACCGGAACTGGAATCCGGTTTTTGAACACGATCTTCATACATGTCTGCATTTACAATGAAGGGTATTTAACAATCATTGCATAATATTAAGACTAAAGCATTCACTAAAGTTATAGCACTTACATGAGGATAAAGGGATAGAAACATGATTAATGGAGTCTTCCTCTTCATCGTCAGAATATTCCACAAAATTTCCACCTAACCAATCCTCTCCATTGTTTTCATTTTCTTCTTGCTCTTTCTTCTTTAATATTTCTGATAACTGTGATTTCCCCATATAACCTTTTCTGCCCCCAGCTCCTTTAGTACTACTTCTGATACCCAGACCTGAGGAGGTACTGGCCAGTTTACGACGAGCTAATGTAGGATCTCCAACTCCTTGGGAAAATATAGACTCAGCTTGCATTAATTCTCCCCGTTTCTTATGTTTTCTTCCACCGTCTGTCAGCCCGCTGTTATTTCTTGAAGACGATGCTTCATTTACCCCTGAAGTAGAGGGTCCGACTATACTCGGAGTTGGAACATTTGTTGATGTATCTAAAGCACCATCACCTGATGCTCCTCTTCGATTACCCGTACGGGGTAGAGGAATATTCGGTGTATATGTTCTGCGATTAGTGCGAGATGTTCCATCACCTTTGGACAACGTCAAGTCACGAGGAGGCTAGAAACAGAAAAATTATCAACTATCAACCATAATTTTGATTTGACTGTGATGATTAAATGATGGCACGAGGAATTGTAATGGGTATCGCGATAATAAAATTAATGGTAGATTAGGTAAGGTGTAAGGTATCTTCAGATTTCAGTTGGGAATAATGTTGGTTTAATTACCTTGAAACTAGGAAGACGACCAGGCTTATCCATTTGAAACTGATCGGAATTTGTCTGGGTTATTAACAAATTAACAACTTCGTAAACTTTTTCAAATCAAAACAATGAAACAAATGTAATAATATTTTTGCACAACTTTCGTCAGCTATTTTGCACTTTTGTGCTGAGTTTACAAATCGAATTGTATATTTTCCCACCAAATCTCTATGTCTCACTGTACACTGTGTTGTGTACACCTAAATTAAAAGCACATTATTTAACCTGTTGACCTGGCAATGTGACAATTGTCAAATTAAATTCTCAAGCCTTCGTCTGGGAGTTTGACAATTGTCAAACCAAAAGTCTGAAGCCTTGAGCTGGGAGATTGACAATGGTC
>JABASD010005066.1:0-13443 GCA_019776165.1 Pogonognathellus flavescens | reverse complement strand
TGATATATACGGGATAGCAGGTAGGTGTAAGTTCTTTAGAATTAAATTAAAAATTGTTTATAGTGCGATGTTCCCATTTTGAGTTTGGACCAAAGAAGCAAAGAACTTTGTCAGAAGTTTTTAACATAGTGTTTTTATAATTCTTTTAAAACTTATTTTCTCCAATAGAACATTAAAGGTCGTCTCTGTAGCTTTTCTACTGTATAGGTATCTCTGTGCATTTTTGTTAACTCTCCTTTGATTAAAGGTGAATTATGTAGGCGCGTTTTACATTTTCCCTGAGCGAAATATACTGCAATGTTTTATTATACTGCGTATAGGACAAAGTGACTCCTAATTTCGCTTAGTGTGTCAGAAAGGCTAAAACGAGAACTAGACTGTGTAAATAATGTTACATCACACAGACTGTGTGTGAATGAGTGAGTTTTGGCATGTGCAATTATTTACACGTGTCTTGTTTATGTTTACTTTGTAACAAACAGAGCAAGTATCAGTTGGAAGGTCGTTTTGCACTTTTGCATGCAGAAAGTTTACATCTTGTTATCATCATTATTTGTGAGAAACCAACTAAGTCGGTAAGTCACCCTTAATGTTTGATAAGATTTTACACTTGGATTAGCAAAACAAACATGGAAATTTGCCTCAGGTGGACGGATAACTTTCACTCGAAGTACATCAAGTGTCCCTTGTCAATCCCCCTGCCTATTCATAAATTCGGCTCACAGTATTTGTAAAAAAATAATCAGGTTTAGGACATTGGGTAAACATGATTCTCCCTATACGCTAAATAAATGTATTGTGGTGTAGTCGTCAAAACGATAGGGTCTGAATTTAGTATTCATTGAATACCTTGTTTAACGCAGTCTATTTGAAGTTACGACCCGAGTTCATCCAACAGCAATTCATTCTAATGTAACAAGTCAGAAAGTTCTCAGCATGTATTTCTCTGTTTACTTTTCTATCAAGCAACAACACAACTATGTTGCATTAAATATTTAAACTCATAAATACGATTCATCGTCAATACTACATACTTGAGTTTATATTGGGAACTGTGTTGAGTTGTCCGAAGGAGATGTGTGCGTGTAAACAAAAATGAGTTTTAGAACAACTGACTGAGAAATAAACTCAAGCCAAGCTATTGAACCTAAAAGCCTAAAGGTATACAATACAGTCCCCCATGTTTTTTGCGTTTGGTTCAGTCAGTAAAATAAATTTTAGCAAGCGAAATAGTTGGATTGTAGAAAAGAGATAGTGATCTTCTGAAATATTTAATGTTGTCAATGCACTACCTCGTGAATAGCAGTCAAATAGCTACTATTCGCTAAAGAAATAGTTGTTATTACGTTATTAGAAGTCTACTTAAGCAGTTAATGGATAAACTCCCGTTAGAAACAGAAACAAAATAGAAAGTACAGCTTTAAATATTTAGACAAGGTATGAGGGTGGAGGTAAGAGTATCCGCATAATAGAACTATAAGTTTTCAATAGTGCTTTGCTTATAATAGAAATAGAAAAAATCTGTATTAGAATACAAAATACAATTCTTTTTAACAGCCTATATCTATTCTTTAATAGGAAGATATTGTATTGTCGAATAGGAATCGAATCAGAAATAAAGTTAAGTAAAAGCTGGTAAATGTATAAGTAAAAGGAAAGTAGTGTTCTGGGAAGTATGTAAAATTCGTACATGCATAAAAAGGATTTCGCTTTCCTTTCAGTGGGACAAGACCCCTTCTCGCACTTTCCAACTTACAATTCAATTGCTCTTCTCAAGTATGTTCAAACATCATATATCCCTTTCTTACGAATGTTTGGTGACTGTATTGACTTCGCCTGGCTGTCTTACCAGATATCTTCGCTTTTCAATTCGTATACGAATCGAAAAGAATGGGTTCTGTTTATCCGTGTGAGTGCTTTTCTTTAAAATTTCTCGATGGAAAGACGGAGGTGAAAATAAGCTTATGTTTTTACAACGGATTAGTCCTGTACAAGTCACGTTACATACGTAAACGTACGTACGTGAACGTGGTAGTAGTAGGTACATGGAGTCATACGTATTTTAACGAGTAAAACTGCACGTAGGTGAAAGTCAACATATCTCATCGTCTTTCCCTGCCAAGGTTCAAGTGCTACTGTTACGTAACACTTTAAAGCTTTAGATAACCTCTACAACCGGAAAACAAGATTAATCCTCACAGAACCTCAAACGCTACGCCATTATATCCGTCACATTAAGAAAATGCAATAAATCAAGCTAGATTCTCTATTGAATCGCAGCTTAAACAGCAAATAGGTTAGTGTGTTAAATCTAACATCACAGATGAAACAAGGATTATTTTATTACTGACACTATGACCTAACTAACACCGTAGGAAGTATTAAAGTCCATTAGAGCAACTTACGTCGTGACATTTCATGACGGCTTCGGGTTAACTTAAACCTCCCTCTGTCTGTAGTGTCAGACTCATTGTATCTACATAGACGTTTTTATACTCGAGAATATCAAGTTATATAGTACAATGTTCCTTCACAGAAAGCTGGATTTGACATGAGATCATCAATCTTGCTTTCTACTTATTAATAAATTTCGTTTCATGCCGACTCTTCTCTTTCGAAGACAATCGAACTTTGTCTGCTTCCCTAATATTCAAAGCGGAACAGATTGCACACCAACAATTTATACTCAAACTGTTGTTACCCGTTACACAATAGAAAGGAATATCCTATCCTTGTATTAGAGGTACATGGTTAGTGTGTATAGATTTGGCAAGGCACATTCATTTGCAGAATGTGTAGAATATCTGTATAATACAGAATGCTTTAATGAATGTGTCATTCCATTGTATTAAGGAAGGGAGTAACATTCTTATAACCCTGGCAAGGTGTCTTTTTATATGGAACGATATAGTTCTTTATATATATGACTTCGGATGGATTTTATATCTGTGTCACTTTTCCTAACTTTTGTCTGTGTGATTTTTCACTCCAGAGATGTAACAAATGATTAAAGTTGAGCATAATGGAAATGTCTATCCTTATCTAGCTGAATCATCGTTTCACAACCCGAATGTGTCTAAAGACAATTGCTTCTGCATTAGCATTATAATTATATCCCGCATACTACTACTGCTATAACATATATAGTAGATATAGCTTGGCGTATCAGCGTTGTACACCCGCCAATATCAACGATCAATGTTTCCTGGGAGGAAGTTGGATATGTTCTATATAAAACACACACAGACCATAAATAAAGATTATTCCCGATTTCTTACTTATGTGTGTATGATTAGCATTAGATTTAATAGACAATAAAAGATTCAACTGTTTCCTGAAGCGCAATCGTTTTTCTGTTGTCTAGATTAAAAATCTACAACCAAACCTCAATTAAAGTCAAACTTGATAAACTGAGACCTATACAAAAAGTTTTCCTGTAGGGATATCCAGGTTTATAAAGGTATACCTATTATGATGTTTTTAATGAAAAGATTCGGAACATTATAGGCACCTTTTTAGTGTTTCATGCCTATGGCCTAAATACAGTAATACTGCATAGAAGTTGTTTAGAGAAGATTGTAAGCTGCAAACAAAAGAACACATCTTGAGGATATTTTCTTTTGTTTGGGCAATATTATTAGTACGTCGCATCTGGAAGAACTTAATGAATTACCCTGCAGGTACCTGGAAAGGTAATAAGCAAGAGTGATAAGGTACTGGAAGACTTCTTGCACTAATGCATAGTAGTATATTTCTTTAGAAACTGCATACTTTCATTAATGTTGAAGGCGACATTTCATTTTCTCTCGGTATTTTACCTACCTACTTCGCTTTTTCACCAAGTTTAAGATTCTGTCAGTTAAAAAGGGAAAGGTGACTTAAAATTGGAAGTGAAGTTCTAAAATCCCTTTCGCCGAAGAGCGCGCATGGACTGGTGGTACAACGTATTTATATTTATCCTGATGTATGTAAGTCCACAATTCTAGGTATTGTATAAGGGAAAGTGGAGTTAAATGAACGTTAAGCTGTGGCTTAAAAGAGAGTTCTTGTTCACCCACTTAACACTGTTCTACAGCATGTAGTCGTATTCTTACTTATTGCTTATGAGGGAGCAGAGACATGAGAAGTAGCAAATTTGTTGTGTTGTGAATGTGAGTGGGTTCGATGTGATAGGCCGTTCCGACAGGCAGAAAGTGCAGAGAAAGACAGGGCCAAGCTAAGTTAGGCTAGTAGTAAAGCCAGGACAAGTCAAACTCTAAGTATTTAGGTACGCCAGCTTAGTTTTAGGCCGAATGGTCGTAAAGAAGACAGAGAGAAATGCCCGGTGAAAGTTGGGCATATCTATTCTAATGCACGTTCGCCAACAGTCCTACTACAATTCTCACTATTCACACACCGTGTATGGTTCTGCACTCTTAGTCACTTCCCACTCCGTATAAATACATTGAATACACACACATACTTACTTTTACCTAGAAAACAAACGTAAAAGTAGTAGTTTTAGTCTGAGCATTAGATATCTGCTAGTTTCCAGAAGTCTAGTCTCTACTCACAGTACTTACCGTCACTGCTACCACTGCACTCTTGCACTAGTAGCACTCCGGTCGTGTTACGCCGGGAAGGAATAAGGGAGTCCACCGTTTGGAATCTACCTACATGAATGCTTCTGTTCTGTCCTGTCTCTTTCATTGCTTTTCCAGATATATATATGGCAACTTTCTCACTTCACGGCTCAGTACTGGGTCAGATTTCACCCGCTTCAGTTCGTATCGTATCATAGGCATTGTTTAAAGCACTACTGCTCTCGTCTCTCGTCAATATTTGCCCAAGGTTTGTGTTCTTGTTGTCCTGTACACAGAAGTAGTGGTGTCTTTTCTCTTTTCTTGTTGTTTGCCATCGCATGCAAGTGGGCTACGTTCATTTGGTAGGTGGGCAAGGAAGAATGAACTGGCGGGGGCTGTGAAAGCAATCATATTCATATTTCATGGGGCATGGGCTAACACTGTGAGTAAAGTAACCACGGTTTCCCGAATGAATATTTTGTGCCTAATGGTTACACGTGGAGTGGCTGCTCTTGAGGGTTCGACTATATTTTAACAGAGTAGTCGTAGTAGTCGGCCTTTGTCTTGTAGTGTTCAAAACACTAAATAAACACGAGAGTAATAAACAGAAGCAACAGACGAGAAAAATACTTTGCCGTTCGTTGTTGCTTGCTTTACCTTTGACGTGCGTTGACTTGGAACGTTCACGTTCACCTCACTTCAATTCGCAACTCTTCAAAAACGCAAACAAAGGTAAGTTCAGTTCGTCTAGTTGTTTTGTGGTTGGGCTTATGGTATCTTGTACTTCCCAACATGGACCCATTATATATTCTATAGGGGAAATTCTGTGTGTAGTACAAATATCGTGTGTGTGTAATAGCAGCACTAATGGTAATGGTCTTAAGGCTATTCCTTCTGGTGCACAACCTACAGTGGAGAAAGCTTTTGGGCTCATCGAGTGCACAGGCATAAGGTGGCTGTAGACCACAACCAAGTAAATACACAATGGAAGCAGATTATAAACACATTTGCTAGCTTACTTATACTGAAGGCTTTCCGATTATATCCCACTTATTGTTAGTTACTAGCTGCAATATTCACCAAATCAAGGTTTCATACTTCGCTATATTGTCTAAAAGCTAAATCCTCTGATAAAACCCTAGATTACGTGGGAAGGGTGAGCATTTTCCCGTCTAATGCTTTCTTCATCCTACGATAGACAGACTGCAGCTTTATAGCCAGATAATTTGACGCTACTTGCATTCACAACACTTTTTCGAATTTCAAATCTTTTCCATAATGTATCTTATATCCACATGCACATTATGCATCAGACATCAACCGGGTACTATAGTATGCATCTTGTGTTTATGTGTATGGTAATTGGTAACTGGATTAACTGGAATATCTGTATTTCATAATATTTTATGACTGTTTAATTTTCACATTTTACAATCACACAGAAAGAAAAGATAGGACAATCTATTCTGAAACTGTGTAAATATATTATACTATCCTTCTAAAATAATTTATAGACAGTCTAGGTTTTTTAGTTTTTAATGTATGACAATTTTTCTTTCAAAGTTTGTCAGCAGCAAAAGTATAATTGGTTCAGGCCTTTAGATTTCACACCCACCTTCTAGTTAAAGAGATATGTTACCATTACATTCGCTGACACTAATCGGAAATTTACTCGGCTAAAAGAGAATGTGTGAAGGAAAAGTTTCTCATTGTGTAAGAGTATACTTATTGAAAACTGAGACGGAGACACAGAGCTGCTGGAGGGATAGTTGCACCTCGAAATAATAATTACATTTGTAGACGAAATTCGATGGTATCATCGCTTAGAGATAAATCCTTTACCCTGCCTAATATAAGTCTCTCAGTTGCTGAGCGAGCTATACGGTTTATCTTGTCGTAATGATATGAAATTGACATTTAGCTACGATGTTGCCGTGAATCTATGGGATTTTAAAGAGGTTGTCGGTTGCCACAAGACACAAGATAGCATTTATGCCGAATGTAGGACACAATTTGTTTCATTTAAATGAAACAGCCTGGGTAAATTAGAAAGAATACTTCAGTGTGCAGTCATCTGTTCTGTTGTCGACATCGTTAACATGATAGGTACACTTTCAGCACTGAGAAAATCTTCAGTTGTATATCTAGCCTCCCTCCTGAGGAAAAGTTACCTTTAGTGTTTCAATGGGCTGCTGTAATGTTTGCCACAATGAACTTACACGTTTACCTGCGGCACATTAACCATACTTACCGTTACGCTGAATGAGTTTTCTCTGACTGTTTCTATTTCTACTGTTGTACACAATAATAAAGTATTATTTGGTGCAATGCAAGTTTTCTAACTCATGAGAAGATTCCAGAGAGTCCCAAACATAACCACAACCACATTTCCCACAAGTACGGTCACAACAACTGTATTATGGAACATTTGTTAGAAAGTTTTTGTGCAAAAAGTCAAGGACGGAAAATGATTGCGACACGACGTATTATATATCATTTTTATACGAAAATGTCCAATCTCACTCGGATCGAAACGGGGAGAAGTAGATGGGATGGAGTGTTAAGTTCCAAAGGCTTTGTTCAGTCCGGGATGGAATACCTACATATCCTCCACATACTTCTATATATATAGTACCTACATATACTATATTCATATGGATGTATGGAAGGCACCTATATATGCATGCCTTTTCTTTGATAGATATTTTACTATAACTTAAAGATATATCGTACTTTGCAATTGTATTAAGTTAACATAGGCAAGAGAGATTCCAATCTGTGATGGAGGACTGAGTGAGAAGGAAAAGGCTATCCTGCCATTATACTTAGATATCGTTTCAATGCACAGTGCACATCATCCGTTTTGACGGGTGATGGAAAGCGAGTCTCTTTGAAGTGAGCTGAACTGAATTACATGTGTCCAGGCCAGTCCAGTAGACTTAAGTAAGCTACTCAAAAGCTACCCACACTCATCTTGAGACCAGATGGAAACCCAAGTGATGAAATCCTTAGTCAGCTTCTAGTTCTCTTCTACTGTTGTACTTCCAGAGAAAATCCCACGAAAAATGGGCCAAAGACTATAATGAGAAAATATAAGGGAAAGTGTTTGCTCCCGACGCGGAGACCCAGCGTCAAACACGTTCTTTGAGCAAAAGAGATTTCACTTTTTGTTTCTCTCTCCACACAATATCCATCTATACACCACGCTCCGCAATTTTGTATTAAATTTCTACGGGTTGCAGAGTTGTAGCGTGTGGGTCTTGGTCTACGCCTACTGTAACGTGATGTGTACTCTTTTCCCTACTGTCGCTCTTTCTTTTACGAGGAATGTAACCTCATTGTGAAAAAGACTTTCTAAATAATTTAGCTTAGTCACTCACTCAGTCAGTCAGTTTGAGCAGATAGCACGAAGCAGCTTGTACAAATACTAATCTTAGCACAAGTTTGCGATTAGTATTCCTCGTGTTTTCCACCAGGGAACCAGGAAGAAAGAGAAGACGCTCTCCATTAAATTAAAATCAAGCAAAAGTTCAACACACATCTTAAACTATTATGTGAATGTGTTGTACATAGCTCCTACTGCTTTCTCCTTCTTTCTTTCAAATCCCAATGTGTAGATTTTATCTTATCTACTAGCCTATTGAGTGCGAATGGAACTTGTTTCGAAATAGCACGCTTAATAAACTGATATCGATAAATTCAATCATATTACTTTCTCCGACCATGAAAGGAAGAAAAAATGAAAAAGAAAGTACCGATTCCCTTTGGTGCTCTTAACACCTTAACTTCTTCATCATTTTACACGTCTTTCCAAGAACTTTACAAATTGTCTATCTCCAATTCCTCACTTTGAAAGTGGATATCATATAATTTCTACTAAAGTTTTCCTAAAAGCTATGGTTGGGTAAGTATACCTTATAAATGCAATTCAATTGTAGATGCTTTAAGTAACATCATTATATAAGTAGCGGTAGCGATATACATGAATGTCACGTATACCAAACATCCTATATAGCCATAAAATTAACCTTATTAAATCAAGCGTATTCATGATTTGAATTTTTATACCCCTAAAAATTACTTAACAAATTGTAAAGTTTCGTAATGAAACTTATATGAGAATCCGTTGTCTGTGTGTATGTCTGTCAGCCTGACTCAAGATCTGTTTGAGATAATGGCTTCAAACTATTGGTACGGTACAAGTATTCCAGTGGTCTATCGTCAATTTCGAAGGTGGGCTTCAATAGGTCAACTCTTTCAGAACCTCTGACACGTAAATATTGCACTGATGTAACAAAAAAGGCATTTAATATCAATCCATACTAGCAATCAACACCACAGTTCCTAGAAGCCTGTGTTTTACAAAACACAGAATCTGGGAACCGTGAATTAAAATATATTGATATACATAATGCCGTTTTGAATTCCATTTCAGCTAACGAAACTTTACTACTCCGTTGACCAATGGTGTTTTTATAATTATCTTTGACATTCTGACAATGACTTGTTTTACAAGGTATAGTAAAAATATTAGTAATAAAAAATCAGGGATATCTACAAGTTTTTTAGATGTTGAACGTATATACCTTACAGTAGACCTCACGCATGGTTGCATTCAATCCCTGGCACTGTGTGCTAAATATTCGGGGATAAACTATGTGGACGAATGACACTTTGACACTTATTGTTAGTAGAGCAAAGCCATCAGACCGTAGTCCGTAACTTATGTGGAGGGGTCAGAATTCAGACGTACTCCTTGGTATGGTCTCATTATTATTTACATGATAAAATGCATCCTACTCTATCAAAGCATTTTCCCCTACTATACTACTTACGTAAGTGGGACATACATACGCAGCCCATTAAGCTAGAAAAATTGGACGAACGATTCAGCCCTGTGCGAAACTTCAGTTTATTTCACGGACCATGACAGGAAATTCCTTCATGTAGTGAACTACCCAAGTGTATTTGAGTATATCCACAGTCAGGACTAAGTTATAGAGTAGATGGAATGAGAAACTTTTCTCGCGTAACAATTAGACATGGTATGCTAGATCGAGACAAGCCAAATTTTGTGATAATGCGATAGAGGAACTTGTACATGTGTTGTGTGTGTAGAATTCGTAGTCGTTCTGTTCAGATCAACTGATACCTAAAATGTATGCACAAGAATATTGTAGTTGTAGTGTGCAGTGTGCATAAACATAATACACATACTTCACTTGCATAACCCAGTCAGCCAGTTGAATTTAATATATGTTTCAGAGTTCCTGTATACGTGAAAGTAATAAATGTAATAGGTACCTAATAGAAAACTAATATGTAATGTGACTCTGTTATGATGGCGTGTTTTCAGTTATTATTTAGAGGGTGTAACCTGGTGATTCAACGGAGCGTAGGGCCAGAACATATAATATTGTATTGATATTGAGTTAATCCAATACATGCAAAAACACGATATAGGTTGGTATAAACACAACACACATTCTATCACAAGGCATGTCCTGTAGGTAAAATAGTATAAACAGTCATGTACAAATAGCTAGCACCGGTAGCAGACATAATGGAACAAAAAGGGCAGCGTATTTAATACAACACAAGTTGTGTAATATAATTATTATTATAGAGCTTGCAGCAATGGATTTGGAATGTTATTTTTGGGACATTAAAATGTGTAATGTGATGTGGTGGGTTCTGGTCCCCTATTGGACGCAATCATGCACCTATTATCTACCTACATATACCATTGACTCAATATATTAGCGAATTTCTAAACCAGTATGCAGTAGCTTACCTGGCAAAATGTAGTGTAAAAAATATGGTAATATTTTATAGATAATTTTCGGGTTTTGCTGTGAAAGAGTGATAGTAATAATACATAGGAGGAGTATATTACGCAGTGGTATTGCACCATTATTCGGATTTTGTTTTCACTTAATATTGTATAATGTGTGTATTGTCTTGTCATGCGTTTTAGCAAAAAGTTGAAATGTCACGCACATTATTTCAATTTGGAGCTTACGACTAAGACCCAAGTGGATTAAAGTAAATTTGCAATGAGGTGCACAAATAGTTTAATTTTTAGCTGCAGCAGGGGAACTGGGAGTTCATTGGTTTTATGTCCAAATTCAGCTTGCCTGTTACGATTCGCAGCTACTGTTACATTATTTATTACTACATTCATCCACGTTGATCCTGCTCCTAGTCAGAATATATAATACGTCTACCCAAATACGCACATTCCGACAGTAACTGAATAAATACACGTGAAATCAATAACAATAACTAGGTACAACATAGGCTTCTAAACATGGTTTTGAAATTCATGATGGACAGCTCATGTTCCGAAAAGAGAAAACATGAATTCTGTTAGAGATATTGTAGCAGGTTTGCTGCATAAATTCTCCTTTAAGCGTGTTATTCAGCTTTTGACTTTCGTATTCAACATTGCATGAACATTTATATGTGAAAGGAATGCACACTCTCTCCGAGTCGTTCGCAAGCAACATACACACACGACTTCAACTGCTGCAAATATTAGTCATGTATTCCCTAATATTTATTAAAAAGGTATAGAAATACAAGGTTTCCATTAAGGAGAGTATTATTGATGCCGGAACTGTGTACAACAACTGCAACAAAAACGACATGTGTGTCAGAAACACTAACTATCACCACCACAAATGTAGCCGTGGAATATTGACAACACTTTGTTGTCAATTCGAATGAAGTATTTTGCATATATCAATGGGAAAAATTATTTGCAGAGTTATTTGTGTATCTGTTGTTAATTAAAGTAAGCTCTTTGTTTGTTAGCGTGCACAGTGCACCATACTTTGCTGCTTTCACCCTTTTAAAAAGCTCTAGTATAACTTTTCACCAAACTATTGTTAATTTGGGCTGTTGATTATAGAGTTTTGTCTGTGGAACAAGTAAGACCTAACTAAAGATCTTATCAAACACGAACTCTTGAAGTATACTAGTATCAATTTTATAGATACTTATATACCCCTCTAGATACATTGAAAGTATAAAGACCACGAACAATGTTGTTTGTAGAGTGTTGCACGTCCTAAAGTTAAAGCCGTAAACGTAACGAGGTTAGACTGAAGTAACCGACCAAATACAAATACTTATTCATCACGATGAAGTGGCTTTACATAATAAGTTCTTTAGCCATTTCATTGTAATACAAAGCTGTCCACTAACCATATCATCACAATTGTCTATTCTACAGGGTTTTAAACGTATCGACCACAGTCTTGTGAGTTTCTTGAGCTACAAGTTTACCATGTCGAAACACAATAGGAGAAAATACATTTACATTGTCTGGAGAAAATTAGGCGCACGAAGGGAAACCAAAAGATAAGTACACTTAAAGACTGGCGAAGAAAGGACTTGATTAATTTTTAACTATTTGCTTATCCTGTAAAACCGATATAGCTGCTACGTCGCTTCTCCGGGTGAGTATATAACGTCTACAGAAGCTCCATGTTTGCTTTGTAGTTAAATCCATACAGTACACATACAAAAGAGATGATGATATACGCAGTGTTCGGGTATAAGGAGGTATTAGACTGTGTAGAGTGAACGGTGAAACTTTAATGGGCTTAGTTAGTTGTGTAGCTGTAGAGAAATTGGTCTGATTCCTTTCCTGCAGAAAGTACATTAGTAGAAACAGAGCGCAGTGTATAGAAAGTGGCATAGAAGACACTCACGTAACAAAACCGGGAAATGTTACGATGTTCCGTTTTAGGTTTTACGTATATATGCCACGATCTAAAAGTTGAAGGAAAACATTAGAGCTGAATGTTTGTTTCTTTACAGCTTCGTTATAGTCTAGAAGACGTCTCATAACATAACAACTCCTCAGCTCCCGTCTCAAAGATGTTCAGTTGAACATTTCTATTCTCAACAATGTTGGCCATTTCTGTTCGCGTAGTGTAGCGGCAATCGAAATTCTTTGCTCTTCCCGTGTCTACTTTAGAAAATAAACTCAAGTTCAGCTTGTGTTTGTTGCTCCTTTGTAAAAGTTCTTTTCTGAATACCAGTTGAGATATAAAAGGCATTCTTTTCGCGATTATTGTCCCATGGACTTTATTGTAAAGTCCATTGTGTATTGAATTTTAGCGAGAGATGTTGTTTTACTACCCTCTTACTTACTTGCGGTTTGTTGCTGGCATACAAAGTGTCTCAAATTCCATACGTTGTTCCAGCAATCTCGCTGTGTCTTCAACGGCATTCATCTAAGACCGTGTGGTTGTGAGTGATTAGCCTCAGTCGCTAGTCGTGGAACGCACTTCGGTTCCTTTAAGGTTCCTCTATGTGTGTAAGTAGTAACCGCATTGTCATTGTGTAGCAACAATGATCACGTTTACAATAACGATTGTTCCGAGTTAAGCGACGACGCTTTATTCAAATTGTGTTGTGTTGTGGGTTCCATATGCCTACTTGAAATGCAATGCAATGAATGCAAATATACAGGAAGTTATAAACACCGCACTGCGTGCTTATTATTTAACATATTGACCATTAAGACAAATGATGAAATGCACGAAATCGTAAAGAATAACCCAGTTTTTCTAATGCATACAGAACATTTGTTTAGTGGACGTATTGCATTTTTCATGAGAGTCCCCATTCCCCATGCAACTATTACAACCGCAATGCAAAGCACTTCAGGCCGTTCATTAGTTCCTGTTCGGGCAATTGTAATACGATTCTACTTATTATGCTAATTTAAATCAGGGTATATTCTAGTAGAAGTGGAAATACATCCAGAGATCTTAGGCCCTCCCTGATGTATAGGGCTAGCTCTCTGACTACCCGCAGCTGTGATATGTAAAATCCCCGACGACCGACAGTCACTAAGGTCAAATTC
>JABASD010005065.1:0-13443 GCA_019776165.1 Pogonognathellus flavescens | reverse complement strand
TCTTTCTTAAGAAATGTTTCAGTCACACATAAAAAGTCTAAATTATAATCACATAAAAAATTATCAACCATTCTGCATTTGTTTCGTATAGACTGTACATTTAGATGAGAAGTATTTAATGTGTAAGCAATTTTAGACCTTGAGGACAGTGGAGTTGATTCTATTTTGGATTCGCTAAAAAAACAGGTTTAGATGTGGACGGAGTGGAGTTTGTTTTTGTGGGTAAACCCTGCTCAATTAGGGCTCGGTTTACTACTTTAAAAATCTTTCCGTCAACTGTTATTTCATTATTGGAGTAGTTGATTTTGGCTGGAAGCTTATTTTTAAGTGCATCACTGAGTTTGTCACGAAGTAATTTTCTTGAAAGTCTCGTGTTTAGGGGTAAGTCCTCACTGATAAAGATTCCCGTTCCGGCTTCTGGTACTGTGGGTTTTAGCTTGAATTTATTTTCCAGTATGAGGTCGCGATCCTTTTGCAGCACAAGTTGAACCCGAACAGGTCGACATTTGTTTGGGACGAATTTTGAGAGCCTGTAGACAGTATCTATCTCAATGTCAGGTAATTTCAGTGTATCTTTACATAACGAATTGACTTTTGCTGTGGTTTCATTAGTTGATTCAGTTTCCGAATCTGTGAGTCCAAAAATGATTATGTTTTTCTTCCTCAATTCAACCAATAAATAAATGATAGTTATATTATACGTAAACGTGAGATAATCAAATAAGAGTATGCTTAATTTATGATGTGTATAAACCTTTAAATTTTAGTATTACCAGAAATCAAATGCATATTAACATTTTAACATTTACAGGCAATTCTGATGGGCTTTTCTTCAACAGCATTTAACAAACCATTGTGAATAATTGTATATAAGTCTACATACGTTGCAAGAGTTGCAACAGACATAGCAAAGCAAGCTTGGTATGACAATCCTTGAGACAGGCTATTTAAACGCAAAATGGAATATAATGGTGCTTTGATTGTATTAAATATTTCAATTACGGAAAGTATGTAGGTAGTAGGTATATATATGATATAATAAATTGTAGTTATATAAAGGGTTCGGTATACTTTTGCACAGAATATAGAATATTGCTTCTTATAAAATGTCCGATTCCGTTGAAAGTTTCAGCGGTGGTCTGGCAATTTATAAAAGAGAAAATTCTCATCAATTTTTCAAAATTTCATATCGATTGAATAAGAATCATTGCGTCGGGTTAGTGGAAATTTGGTGGTAGTATAGAACATGATTTTAGCTGAATAATATATATTTACACATGGCTAAAGTAATATACTTGATGAAATAAATGTTCTTTCAAATGCTATTAGCATAGCGGCATAACCACAAATCAAACTAAGATGGCAAACTGAAATATAAATACAAATACAAAATAATAATCCGTTTCGAGTGGTTCCAGGGTTTTATTTGCAACTTTCCTGGAACCGAAAATAAAAGAGATATGTGTTGCAATGGTATGGTTGTAAGTAGGCGAATGCGAATATTAAAAAATTTATTAGTTAAGAAAATTCACTCATTACTTTACGAGTAAACATTTACTCATTATTTCGCTATTTCTCATAATTTCTAACGAGAGCTATGTGAAATCAGTTTGTGATTGAAGAAATCATGGTCATAGAACAAAATTTGAATAAAAATATAGAAAAATAATTTGTTTCTCACAATAATGTTTGTTTGCAAGGTGCAATTGTAGCTTTTAAATGTTTATGACTGGAGAAGATAAGCAAAACAAGCACCAATGCACCCTCCCTTTCGGATACATTCCTAAAAACGTAGGTATAACAAAACACGGTTAGGTATATTATATTGGACATGATTATTTTGTGAGCGCTTTTGCAATGACCATGGCCTAAACTATCCTTCAGTTGTAATTTAACCTTTAGTACTTAAACACCAGTAAAAATTTCTAACAGTAAGTAATTAATTTTAAGACATAACATATTCAGTATGAGCACCGAATTAACAAGAAAGGCCTTAGTAAGGTACTTCAAAATCTGCGACGCTGTTTATCACGGGCCATACACAATGAATAAAAAAACTAGAAAAATTGGAAATTGTCACAAGCAGATACAGGTTGTGGTATTGGTTCTTTATGAATTTCATCACAGTGCTGATGATTTTGTACCAGTTGATTTTCTTCCAAATTCAAATATTCTCTAAAGTTGTCCCCGTACGGTCTGGTACTAACAATCCTGCAGGTGTTGTTCTTATATATCTCTTCGAAATCGTATTATCGTATAATATTCCGCCACTGTTATACCTTTCATTTTCAATTTGTTTTTGGACATGGATCGAAAACTCAGTGGTAAGAAAAGTATTGTAAATTCAAAATTGTGCCATTAAACTAAATTATATTCAAATAAGCTTTCTTCTGCATTAAAATTAATTGCCTACTTTATTATTTCCTAAACAGAAATATTTAAAGAGGATTTGCAAAAAGAAAAAGGAAAATTCGACATTTTGGGAATTCTCATTACCACTGCCATTCCTTTTATTTCCTTCGTCTGCGTTTTTATTGAAACAATATATTTTTGTTCCACTATTAGATTTATTTATTCCCTCATTAACATATCAGTTTGCTACCAAATTGGTTCTGTCATTGTTTTTCCTTTTCATTGGGTTGTTCGGGTGTTTATCCTTTTTATTCATCTTGATTTTGGTTTTGTTGTATGTCACATCATTTAACAAATTAACGAAGTTTTTTACTTTTGATCCCATCAAACCTTGCATGACACAACTAAATTTAACATCATTCATCAACTTGTACAGAATGATATATTTAACAAATGCTTTAGGGAATAAAATGTTTAGATATTTAGTTGCGTCGATGGTAGGATGTGGCATGATTATTCATATATTTTCAATTTTTGCAACCATAAGATTACATGCTTATTTGCCACTGGTGTTCTTTTTAGTTATGCCTCTTATAGCTATAATTGTGGTTGCCATCGAGTATGAAATTTTAAGAGTAGTTCCACATTCCTACATTCATTCCATTACATTCTTTAATATATCAAAAATTCATCCACAATCTACGAGAAAGACACGTCGCATCATACGCTCCTTGCGTCCTATTCGTTGGGAGGCTGCACCTTTCTTCTTCTTCCAAAAGTCAACATTCCCAACATTCATGTACACTCTCGTTGGTCATTTAATCACTCTGTTATTATTATTAACTGTAGAATTGTAAATAGTCGTAGAAAAACAAAAACTAGTACCGCCTTTGTTAGCTTGTCAATAAAGAGTATACTGCTATAACTATAACTAAAGATATTATTTCTGGTTTAAGGTCAGCCAA
Organism: Pogonognathellus flavescens; assembly: GCA_019776165.1. NCBI lineage: Eukaryota > Metazoa > Arthropoda > Collembola > Entomobryomorpha > Tomoceridae > Pogonognathellus > Pogonognathellus flavescens. The sequence goes on along the minus strand of JABASD010005065.1, from coordinate 10,126 downwards.
TACCAATCTCAAAATTTTAGGAGTTATTCGATGATTTCTCTGGAATGGAAAGTCGACTTGAAAATACCTCTCATCCATTTGTAGTTAATGAAATGCTCAATCATAATGTACTCTTTTCTTTTTCCGAAAAAATGTTCGAAAAATGAAAAAGCTTTTTTTCTCATTTTTTTCACTTTACTTCAACAGTCGACATTTTTTCGAAAAAATGAAAGATTACATTATGATAGAGCATAGCATTAGTTGCAATGCATGAGAGGTATTTTCAAGTCGACTTTCCATTCCAGAGAAATCAACAAATAACGTAGATACATTACTATACTATGATGTCGCTCTTTTGTCTAGTGTCACTATGACAAATCTGGATCGTCTAATGTCACTATGACAAATCTGGATCGTCTAGTGTCACTATGACGTATCTGGATCGTCTAGGGTCACTATGACGTATCTGGATCGTGTAGTGTCACTATGACGTATCTGGATCGTGTAGTGTCACTATGACGTATCTAGATCGTCTAGTGTCACTATGACGTATCTGGATCTTCTAGGGTCACTATGACGTATCTGGATCGTCTAGGGTCACCTTGACGTATCTGGGTCGTTTAGTGTCACTACGGTGTCACTCGGTCTTTTAGTGTCACTATGATATCGCTGGGTCGACTAGTGTTACTATGATGTATCTGGGTCGTCTAGTGTCTCTATGTAGTCGCAGTTATGGGTTCTTTAATGTCAATTTGGTTCCGGTGTTCCGGTCGCTCATGGATGTTAACTGAACTGTTGAAGAACGGTAAATATTATATATTTTGTTTGATATATGTATGTGCTGCTCGCTCATGAGAGCAATAAAGATTTGTGTATTTTGGTTTTAAACTAAGTGTAAGTTGGCGTGGTTGATTTAAAGTGTTACACACTGACTGTTTCTCATCTGCAAAATAAACTTCCGTTATATACATTTTACACAATTATAGTAGGATTTTCTAAATTTGTTTTTATGGTTAAAAGATGAAGCTAAAATAAAGTGGCAGCTCCCAGAGATAAACATACATTAATGCGCACAATTTGCGCAAAAAGTCTAATAATAACTCAGTTTACACATATCTATAATCTGCGTATTGTATTGGTTATTATGGTTATACATATAGAATATCTATTAAAAAATTCCCACCAAACAAGGAATAGTGGTTTCATTTCTAATCATTTTTCTTGGTTTAATTTGGATATTTCTTGTGACTGCCGATATAACTATGTTATAGTACCCATGTGTACTTAGACTTTTAAATATTATTAGCTACGTCATTTTATTATTGTTTTACACTTAATGAACAATATTTCTAGGATTATTAATTAGAAGCTAATTACTTAAGCTGCTTTATAATAATGTAGGTGACGTCTATCTGTCCGCCCTTGGTAGTCATGCTTCTCTGAAAACACCGTAAGAGGTGTTAATACATTTTTGAATGAGTGCAAAGTGAGCATTGAATATTTTATATGTTCAATGCAAACAAGTATTGAATAAAAGTAGATAATTAATATAATACTGGATTGCGGTCATCGTAGTTTTAACACTTACAACGTTATTAATCGCTACGGAATATACTTCACCACATTCACATTCGTGGATAGAAAAGATAAACCTTCGTTTCCTGTCAAATGACGAATCCTTAACCCAGTAGCAAAATAAGGCGCATTAAAAATATTAATTTTTATGCCTTTCCAGTATAGATATTATATCATTCTCGTTTTTTCGCTGTAACACTAAACTGATACTTACTAGCTTGTCAGTCCGCAAAATGACCAAATCATTGTCCCAAAATATTGTTCTTCATTAAATACGTAGCTAAGTTGATACCACATTTTGCTCGTATTTAGCTTTTTTAAACAATATAGCTGGTATCTTATTTTTGAAATGCGATAGGAAGTTATACTTCTACTAATATAGATAACCAGAGCCCACTGTAAAGTGTAATTGTCAATTATATTACGATTCAGATAAGATATTAATATTTTTCACCATTCTAGTGTCCTTCAGACACCGTTACAAAGTTTCATCGTTCATAAAATAATATAATACGTGTCAACAAGTATTTTAAACAAATAATCACGTCAAAATCTCGAAATGGTCTTCAAATACGTGAGTGAATAATAAGCAAACTATTTGTATTGATTTTGAATGCATTATATAAACAACGAATACTTCAACTTTAATTTTCTTATTGATCTTACTGTAAGAAATCATTACACTTATTACTTAAATGACAGAAAGATACTACAGATCTGCTTAGACTTTGTCGATAAATAATAATTTAATGTTTATTACAGAGTATCAATAAAATCTCTCTCGCCGCAATCATTTTCGTCATACTGATTGTACACAATGTGTATTCTGCTGAGGAGAATTCGGAAGCAAAACACCGCCGAATGAAAGAAAATGAAAATAAAATTGCAAAGACAGGAACTTTGAAGTATGGGGACAATTGTACATTAGAGGAAATCACATTTGGAGAGGCACTGGAGGAATTATCCAAATTAAAAGAATATGATATGGACAAATTTAATAGCGCAAGTGAAAAATTTCTGGCTACGGACCAACAAAGTTGTAATGCCAGCAAATTAATTACTTCTATTAAACGTTGTATCTGTGGCCCAGATTACAAGTTAGGTACAAATTTTGGCTTCATTGAACAAACTCACGGGCACTGTCTATATTGCAAAAAAGTTTATTGTGACTACCCTAATTTTAGTAATGCTACTACTAATGAAGCAGATAAATCTGTCCCATGCGGTTGTATTACTGAAAATGAGGTGGAAACAACAACCCAGTCTGAAATTCACGAACTTAAACCTAGAAAACATCATTTCCGCTCTTCTAACTCTTCTTCCCCCAGGGACAATCTAACGAACATTAGCCTTTGCATTCTCATATGGTTCTTTTCTCATTTCATAATTTATTAAAGACTCTTGGTCATAAATTTAATGTTTTTTTCTTTCACAACTTTTTATTTCTAGATTTTATCGAATGTAATAACACAATGTAGTAGATATGATTATTTGGTACCTATTTGAGGTGGGCCCGAATTTAACGGTTCGGTTTTGTAAAAAAACAATTATTTTGAAAATTTTGCCGAACCGAACATGAACAATAGTTTCGAGACTTATTGTACCAGCACCGAACTACTAAATCGAACACGGAAGGGTTCTTAATTTCATACATTTTGTATATGAATCAGTTTGAGTCCGAATTCCGGATTAAAGGATAAAATTTCTTTCCATTAATCATTTATTAATCAATGTTAACTGTATTCATTTTTATATTTAATGTTAATTTTAGTATTTTAGACGGTCGAAGTGTATCAGAACAAAACTTTATCACAAAAGTTACTATTTAAAACATTAAAAGTACGAATAATTATAACTATTACCTACATTAAAGTTAAAATACATAAAGTTAGTTCGTTAATACTTCTCTGTAATTAGTAATTACGTGTAAAAAAATGTATAAGATGACTCGCTCTTTTGGCACTTACTTTAGTTGGGTTCACTTTGAAAACAGGAAACGGTAAACCGATTTCCGCGTTGGCCAGATTACTAGTATATGTCAGCACGGTATTTGATGTCAATAGTCAATATACATTATTCATGAATAATGAATACCGTATTGTCCCTATTAGAAGCCTTCCCTTCAATTACTATATAGCCTCCCTCTAATAGTAGCCTCCCCACAAACTCAATTGGGCATATTAAAAGCCTCCCTCATTTACAAGCCCCCCAAAAATACTCATGTTTGCCCAGTATAGTAAGATGCAAGCTTTGTAGGATAACATTTGTATTAAAAATGAGTAAAGGTTAAGAGACTAGTTTAAGACTTACTAAACTTCTCATATTTTAGAAAATTTTGACAGTTTAAAGTCAATTATGCTTAGAAAAACCACATATTTAGACGTTTAATATTGAAAGTTGCCAAATTTTCATCATAATTTCACTAGACTCATAAATAAAAGCCTCCCTCTGTATTACTAGCCTTCCTCTAATAGAAATCTCCTCAAATTATGAATTTGACATATTCGAAGCCCCTGCTTCTAAAAGCGGCAATATGGTATTGGCATTAAATACCATGGTGTACGGAACACTATGATTTGAAAAACGAAATTTTGATAATATCATGGTGTTTTTCTCTGTTATCCACGGTATACCCACTGCTCAAAATATGATTTTGTAATAATTGCTATTTTTACCTTAATAAAATTTACGATTTCCTTATACCTTAGTACAATATTGTGTATGAGGGTTATTGTAATTCTATACTAAGAAGTAGAGATAAGTTTTATCACGTTTTCAATCATTAACATTTTCACCATGACCATGCACGAGTAAGTTTTCCTGCTTTACGAACGAGCAATAAAAATTGCTAACTTTTGAATTAATTAAAGATTAATTGAACAATTAAAATTAGTGTTGAAGACGTATTTACCCAATATTTCATCATACAGTAATTTTACAAAATCAAAGCGGAAGTGTGTGAAATTATGCCTAATAAAATATTGAGAATTTGAGAATCACGTTTGATCGAAACTGGAAATTGGTAAATGTAGGGTGGACAGGGATGCATAGAATAGGGGTGTGAATAGAATAACGAAGATTTAAATTGGTTTTAATTGTTTGACTTTCTGGAAAAAATTAAATTTAACATCAATCCCCACTTTCATGCAAAGTTTCTTGAAAACCTGTCAAGAAATGGAGCTAGGAAAAATAAATCGTTGTTTTCATGCTCCAGAAGTAAATATCTCAGTCAGTTCGCATGGAATTATTGTTTTCGGAAAACTGGTAACTTCTTAGAAGATTAAATTTTTTATTAACATTTTTATTAACACCTTTCATAATTGCAATATCACTTCTTTACCCACATATGCTAGAATTTGTATGCCATTACTCTGAGTGTTAAAAGTTAAGATGGGGTGAATAGAATAACAAATAACTAAAAACTTGTAAAACTTGCGTATTATACTTTATAAATCATTGCTAAAATATTTATTATTTATTTACTGTTAAAAATGTCTCATAAATATGTGCATAAAACAAGAATAATTTTTTAGACTTGCTGGATCTTTTCTTCTAGCCTAAAACCAGAAGAATTTTTTTTTGTTCCGTAAAGCTAAAACCAAAAAATTACACGAAACTGGCCAAAGAAACAAAAAGTAGCAATTTTAGACTGACATAATTTTGCGAGAAATGCAAAATTTGCAGACAAACGCTGTAAAAGTGTAAAGTTTTTAGCAAAAAGAAAACTATCATCTATCAATCCGTTAACTCCAGTTAAAAGAGGAAAACCAAGGAGTAATGAATGTACATTGCAATTGTAACGTTTGTTTTATGTATTATTCTATTCACCTCATTATGCTATTCTTTTCACCCCGCTAGTAGGGTGAATAGAATAAAATGAAATTTTTCAAATAAAATGTTATTATGGTCAAGTGTTTAGCAAATTTAATTGAATAAAAATGCTAATTGTGCACCTCGATAGAACTAGTATTTGATTATAGAAAGAGACAATTTAAGATTAAGTTCTTTATAGTCACTTGTGATCAAGTTTTTGTCCCATTGAAATTTAATGGGTAAACTGGTCTCCCCCTCCCCCACAGGACTCCCAACATTAGCTACCCCGTACTAAATCACCGAGCCGGGTAGTTGATATAATGGCCTCTCTCAGATCTCTTTGACTATAAGAAAATGAATTTATAAGCAAAATCCACGAAATATGTAATAAAAACAATATTTTAATAAATTCTCGAAAAATGACATATTATGTACCAATGCAATTTTTTTCAATCAACACTTTATCAAGTTTAACTCTATTCGTTAAGAAACCTGCTTAGTACAATAATACTACACCTATGCAATTAATCGCTGCAATTAAACTGAAAAATATTCATTAGTGAACAAGTTTAACTTATTTCTGTTAATAATTTTTTTCTCAATTGAAAGATAATTTTAGATGTATGTGTTTCAATTGGTATTGCATAGTTTAATATTTGAATGTTTTCAAGCTACAAACACAAAATAATTAGGAGTGTTGATTTAATTGTTTGTCCATATGGTTGAACAATGCCGAAGTTTCTTTGCCTGCTGTTTTCTGATTTTACTGAATCCAAAATGAATGAAAGTGTAAATAGTGGATATTAAATTTGTCACTCGACACAAATTCAGCTCTAAATTTAAAGGAGAATATGCAGAAAGTGATATTAATAGGACGAAGTTAAGAGTAAATGGAAGTTCAGTAGCAAAAATTAATCGGATGTACAACACAAACCTGAAATAAAATGAAGCATTGAATTCTTTAATCTAACCATTATTTTCTTATTTTTCAAAATAAATCGTAAATCATTTGTGTAACTTATAATTGTGTAGGTTTACGATTTTTGTATGTTCTTTTTAGCTTTGTTTTCATCTAATAATTTCCTTTGCTTCTGTTGACGTTTAATTAGAACGGTTGCGATTATTGCTAACACCATATTGATTACCATCTGTACTATGAAAACCAATTTTGATGTCGTAGCATCAAATATTGGCATTTGATTAATCTGCCTTAAATTTGAATCCAAAATAGCATCATCGTCATTTTGTCTAACAAGAGTGAATTGTCAATGCTTCGTTATTTTTCTTAGTATTATTTTTTAAGTTTTGACTTCAATTTTATTGTTTCATTTATTGATAAAGAAATAAAAACTAATTTTTATAAAGCAATAGATTACCGGATGAAGATATGGCATAGAGAGATTATTCCCAGTATCAGCGCCGGAAAAATGTAACAAAATGCAATTGCTGTCCGGTTTCGTCTTGATCGTGATACCTCATCAAGAGCGGAAAATGGTTTCCTAAAAAGCATTATTAATTTCATTGTACTAAATTCGCGATTATTTTCATTATAAAAAATTAATATTAGTTACAATTTAATTTAATTTATAATAGACAATAAACACAGGAAAATCATAAGAATATCAATAAAAATATTTTCATTTTATGACGCCTTCTGTTTCGCAAATGTCAAGTGCGTAGTTTACCAAGTGATATATTATATGGCTTACCAAATACAAAGAAGTAAATCCACGCTTGTTGCTATCATCAAAGCGAATTTTGTCATGTACATGTAGTAGCAAGCCACATCTTCATTTTAAATAATTTCGCATTAATAAGTCTAATTATTAATTTTAAGTACAAAAACAAATTAAATTCCTCAATTTTTAAATTGCTTACACCAAAATATGGCCACTGGTATTGAATCCTCCCAAATGTAATAATATGTAACGACGATTGTGCCTACAGCAAAAAACAAGCTTCCCAGACATTCCGCAATAAAAACAGAAAATTGCATCCATTCACGAGAACCATGCGTCTTCCTGGTGATGATGAAAGTTGATATTGTTGCGATGTTAAAGCTTACACTTGCTAGCATGATAAATAAAATCAACCCAGTCATAAAGTGCTGAAAAAATATTAAGTATGTATTATATACCTCACGGTAGTAATAGTGGAAGAATTGTTTTGATAAAAAATGATTTAAAAATGCATGGATGTATTTTCATGTAATTATACTTACGTAGCCACTGAAATTTTCAAGACTGCAAAATAAAAGCAGTTCTTTATTTTTGTTCCCTACTCTATTATTAACCTTTAAGGAAGTTTCTTCGGAATAATCGTTCTCCTTGTCTTCCATAAATATTTTTGTCAATGATCTAATTTCACGGTGGTAGTTATCAATGCAATAGTCACCACTAAATTTTAGCCAAATAGGGAACTGTATATAAAATATTCCCACCTCTATTACGGAGCCGTATCGAAACCTTGGTCACAAACAACAGAAAAATAATTATCAACAAATAAAGGCGATATTATATTCAATGACATCAACATCTCAATTGTGACACTGTGTTAGTAGCAGTATAACTCCTTTGATTACATTAAAAAACATGAATTATTATTTCGCGTGGTATTGAAACACTGCCGGTCTTCAAATTCTTAGCCTTACATAGGTCCTCACTATTACGCGTACCAAATTTCATCAAAATATCTCAAACCATTCTGGAGTTATTTTTTGCGGATGGACAGCTTTGGTCTTTAAATAAATAAATAAATTGTTTCATGGTCTGTTGGGGCAGATTAGCTTGCTAACTGATTTGACTATAAAGCTTTGAACTGAAATGAATAAAGTAACTTGTCACTTAATATTTGATAATGAGACAACCTCTTATTGTTTCGCATAAATCAGAATATTTTACAAAACGTACATTTACAGTTTGTATCATAATCCTGACGAAAATTCCATCGCAAGACGGATTTAAAAATGTATCGGAACATTTTACCACAATTTATCTAAACCTAATTTCATTTTAACCAATATTCAATGGCAATGGAATGAAGGACCAACAATTTTTGTTCATGAACCAGGCAATCTATTAATATTATGGCACTATATAATGCATATGATGGATAGATAGATAGATATACAAGGAAATCTTATAAAGTATCATTCTATACTTAATAAAATAATTTTCATATTTTAAAATAATGTGAATAATTCAGTAGTTGCAATATATTTCACAAGGTGAAATTGGCACGATATGATATATTATATGATAAAGATTGAAACCCAACCAGCGATATTTGTCGTTGGCGACAACAATGTGTGCACACTGCGGAAATCCGAAACGGACATTTTCACTGTCACCAGAGCGACGTTCACTCTGAGGAAGCGGGTTTTTTGCTTCATATGATGCACAATAAATAGATCCTTTAGAATTCATTTCCACGTAGTCTTCAGCTGCACAACATTTTCTGGTTTGGTTTAAAAAATTGCTTGCGACGGGATCATTTTGCACAACGTCGCCGTGAAAGTGAGACGGTTCCAAATTTTGCATTGGTATACAAACCGATATTTTGAGATAAATTATCAAAACGAAGAAAGACACAAAAAGATAAAAGTTGTAGAGGAACATTATTAGGTCGGAAATGTAAACTACAAATAAATGTTCTATATCAAAAGAATATAATTCCCACTAAAATCTTTGTGTGTCCCCTGCAATAACATGCTATTTAATTTTCTATTTTTGTTTATCTGATGACTACACAAGACGGGAATAGATAAGTGACGTTGGACTATTTTCATATAATATTATGACAAAATATTTGCGAAATGATATTCCTTCTAGATACTTAGTAAATTAGTGAGTCATGGAGTGTAGTGTAGGTTTTTCAATTTACACCAAATAAACTTAATGTAATTTGCAGCGTATTTTGGATTTAACAATGAATTACATGTGACTTCACATATATTTATGTTTCGATTATGATTTAAATTAATGATTCCTATGAATGCAAATAATTAGACTTTATACCTCAAAGAAATTGTAAACAATACTTTATATGTGACTCGAGGCAGATTTAGAAAAATAGCTAAATAAATAAATTCGATGGCTTGAGTTATACAAATAAAAATCAAATCAACTGAATTATATTACTCCAGTCTTATTTCTCTCACCATGCCTTAGTGTTTATGAACACAAATATAAATCAACATAAAGTAGCAAATTAATAGTGTTTCTAACTAAAGTTTTATTTTCCACAAACTTTTTAATATTACCCTCCGTATGGTCATAAAATGCAGGGACTGATAAAAATCAGCAAGATTGGGATATTTTTGTATTTTGAAATATGTTATATGCTGGCTGTAACAAAAAGTGACTCGCCCGTTAAGGAGGTACATCTTTTAGCCAGGCCATTTCATAAAGATTTGCAGAGGTAATATATACTATGAAATATGGTTGCCCCGATGCGGGTTTCGCCGATTCAGCAGACACATTTTGTGGCCGATTACGATGCATCGGCCGATGCATCGCCGGCTTAAATCTTAAGGCTTGCCTCCCCAAAGAGAAGTCCTGGTTACCCCTTTGCTACAATTTTATAATACTGACATTCAGAGTAATTGCCAATTTAAAAAAAATTATTTGACCAAAGTAAACTTCTTACACTATAAATCATTTAAATTGCATTTTATCACTTGTGGACGCATCGGCAGAAGAATCGGCTGCATCGGCCGATGCAGCAAATTTTATTTGGCCGATTACTAATCTGGGGAATA
>JABASD010005064.1:0-13454 GCA_019776165.1 Pogonognathellus flavescens | reverse complement strand
AACCTTACCGCCTCAAATGGCGCCACCGGGTTTAGTAACTTGCCGTCTCTAAATTTTCTATCTTGACCCGCCCTAGTAGTACACTACTCACTCGAGTTCGCCCTGGTATGGTGCAATAGACTGAGTATTTTTGTATACGTGAAGAGAAGGATGAATCCCACTTGACTCGCAGTAATTTGCCTACGCATACTTGTTCAAAATTCTATAGTTGTCTAGGAAAGTTGACTAATTTCTCAATATTAAGTTTTGTTTTTAGTAAAATATTTATATATTATCAAAATGGACACGATAAGATCTACTTCGAAACAAGGGGCATATATGCCCGTACCTCAGGAAGACTTTACGGAACAAGAATTGAAAATGATGGGTGCTCATTCGAATTCGAGTAGTGCAAATGCGTCTCCAACTAAATCCTCCAATTTGGCTTACCCCGTGGATTTCGACGATAAAGCCCCAGTGCTTAAAGGAGCAGAATTTTACGATGAAGAAACAGGAGGAAATAGCCGACATTTGTCAGCAGTGGATTTTTCAGAAAAGTCAATTCGTTTGGCTTTCGTACGGTTAGAGACACTAATTGATATTAAAAATTATATGTACCTACATTGATTGTAATTATCGAAATAACCGTAGAAAAAGAAGGAAGTACCTATAAGGGGATTAAAATAAATATTAAATGAATAAATAAATAAATGTAGTGTTAATGATTTACATTTTTGATTACAGAAAGATCTACAGTATTTTGATGGTGCAGCTTCTGCTGACCTCGGGAATCATCGCCCTTTTCTGTCTGAGTAGTCCAGTTAAGAATTGGGTTCAAACAAATCACTGGCTCCTTTATGTCGCCTTTGCAGTCACATTCGCAGTCATGTTAGCTCTGGCGTGTTCTGAAGATCTCAGAAGGAAGGCTCCTTCAAATTTTATTCTCCTTGTGATTTTTACTTTAGCCGAGGGTATCGTCGTTGGAACTTTCGCCACGTTTTTCGAGTAAGTCCCTTTCGACTTTTCCATCTAAAGGAATATTCCCTCCATTGATCCTAAAGAATGAAAGAAATTAGGCCCTTGTAGATTAATTGATATGAAAAATTATCAGCAAAAATATTTCTATAAATAATTTGCAACATATTGGCTTTTGATTTCAATTTACAATTACCTACTGGTCTAAGATTTAATGACATGTCGTAGTTTTATTTTATAAGCCATGTACACCTAAATACAAATAACCCAAGTCATTATCGCGCTCTATCTGTATAACACTGTATTTATTATGTGCTACTTATTTATAATATGCAATTTGTAAAATGAATTTTTTAACGTCTACTTTTACATCGTTGCCGACGAAGAGATGTTACTGCAGAAATAAAAATGAGTACTAATATATATACAGATATCGTGTAGGAAAAAATTGAAAAAGTGCGTCTCAGTTAACAAGATTGATGTGATTTCTCGTTTTTAGTGCGGATTCAGTGTTAATCGCAGCCGGAATCACCACAGCAGTGTGTCTTGCACTGACATCCTTCTCATTCCAAAGCAAATATGATTTCACGGCAGCCGGAGGAATGCTTTTCGTCTGTTGCATCTGTCTGATGCTTTTTGGACTTCTTGCACTATTCTTCCCTCTGGGGCAACTGATTTATTCAACTCTCGGAGCTCTACTCTTCTCTGCATTCCTCGTCTATGATACCCAGGTATGTCACCCGCATCCCTTTATATACAAATCACAATTGCCGTGTAAACTTCTGTATTATGGAAATTAATCTTATTACCGTGTCATATAGTAGACTATATGGTATATAATATATTATTGCTTTATTATTTTGTATATTGACTATATATATATTCTGGTAATTGTAAATTATATAGTTTTTCTGAAATTGTAATAACCTTTTCAATTTTGTGTTTGAATAGTTGATGTTGGGTGGAAATCATCAATACGCCATTTCCCCTGAAGAGTACATCTTTGCAGCTTTGAACATTTACATGGACATCATCATGATCTTCATGTACATCCTCAGGCTTTTTGGCAACAACCAGTAAAGTACATAAAACGCATATATTATAGTCATTAGATTTATAGGCACCCGGTATGGTTTACGAATACATAGTCATAAGTAATGGATGTATGTACCTTCCTTATACAAAATTACTTTTGAAAATGATTTGTATTTCCATTTTATCCTAAACTATACAGAAAAATACTATTATAAATATATGTAGGTTCATATACGTTTCTAACACATACATCTACAGTCTACAGTACAGTCTCTACAGAATCTTCACCTTGGTATTTCATTTATATACGATACATCTTATTATCTACTCCTGTGCTGTGTTGTGCATAATTCTTATTGTAGTATATAGTTATTATGTTACATGATATATTGCATAACATGGAATGTTGAATAATGACGATAAAATTCTAAACTGATTTTAATGCACTGCATTTTGTGAATTTGTCTTGAATGTCAAAGTTCTATCATGAGAAATGGGAATGTTAGAAGAAAGCTATGCAACGTATATAATATAGTAACTTTACTGAAACTTTACTTATTGTTAGTGTTGTAAACAATTATAAAAATATTGTGCTTGTTGTTTGTGAATACCTTATAATATACATTACTATATAAATTCATATTATCATTACTATGTAAAGAAAAACCGAATCGCCAATTCTATTCAATTCTATACGATATTCTACGATAATATTATGCGATCAAGAGATATAAATTATTTATTGTGTATTTAAAAACATTACGTACCTATAAACAAATAATATGATGTTATACATTATCTGTGTACTTGTGTGTGCAATGATCTGTAGTAGAATTGAATCAAGGAATAAATACGCACTTTTTATTAGGTAACCTTAAAAATAATTAATTTCTATCACCTAATTGTTGAGTAATCGTTACCTTTAACGAAAACAAAACTCACGACATTTTATATAAGAGCATTTTATCAACATGATATAGAAATAATGTGATAATACATTTTACTAGTCACTTATAGGTAATAATAACATGCTTAAAATGAGGCAATAAAATGTCTCAGTACACTATTTACACTGAACACACAATAAATTGTTTTTATAGCTTGTCTAACACTTTCAATCGATAGAAATAATCAAGGGAGATCATATTTCAAAGACAACTGGTCCAAATAAGGATTTGTGTCGAATGCCGAAAGAAGGAATTGTCCATGACAGCTTTATAATATTCTCTTATTAGATTTAACAGAATGAATGTTCAAATGCTAATCCTACGCAACATGTTTTACGCGTAGATGAGACTAGCCACATTGAACAAAATAAAATGAGTATTCATCATGCAATAAAAAATAATAAAGAACTGTTCTGTTGTACTGTAAAAGAAACCTTCACGTATAGAATTGATTTCTGCAGACATGTATCTGTACAATGTGTTTTATAAGATGCAATGGACTAATTGCTAAAAATATTTGACGTGTTTGTTTTTCTTAAAAATCCATAAGCTATAATCATAAAAAGCTGCCAATTTAAATGAAAATCAGCCTGAGGACAAAGGAAAATAATTTTAATATCAATTCGTCCATCTGTGCAATAATAACAAAAGCTGGTCTGTAGTTTTCTATTTCTATGTGGATTCTTTGCTTCTATATTATTTTCAAACTGAACTTAAGGCGATTAAGTACCAAGTTTATACATATACTCGTACATGTATAAACATTTATACTTTTACACGCATATTTAACTATAGGCATACACTGTATAAACATACTATATATAATATATGCAAATTTCGAACAAATAATTTAATTGTAAAAGTAGAAACTATATTTCAAAGAAATCGTTTATTTTCTTTCTTGTTTGTTTAATGTAGGTTGTAGACTCTATGTTACACAATCATGATAGCAAACTTGTATACAAATATTTACACGAGTAAAGCAAGTGAGTCTTCTTAAAGGCTAAACATTCATTTAATCAATACATAAAAGTAAATACATTTAAAGAGATAAAGGTAAATTTCCACGTAAGGACTAGAGCTTAATATTCTCATACATAACATAAAAACAGAATACTACGGCAATATTATGATTTGTACATACAAATAAATCTGATACCTAGCACAGCTATAGATATAATATTATTAAAGTGTTGTTAGTGCTTAGTTTATAAAACGAAATAATACTATTTGTTTTTTGTTTACTTCTCATAAACTTATTCAGATTCACTAATACACACAGTGAGCCCTCGAATTAATGTATGATGCAAATAATTAACACATGATTAATTAACATTATCTGTCAAAGCTCGATATCAAAGTACATACATGATTATTCAGTTAGCGAGCAAAATTGCAATGCTGTGTACACTCTATAAATACGTAATATCATTTTACCCTTATAGGTGTGACAATTTTTATTTATTTACTGTAGGTATTTGTACTACTTACTTACAAATGAAACTAAAGTATGTAAATTATTTTCAACACAATTTTTGCACATGTACAATAAGTCGCTATGATTTTTTAAATGAGGTACCTATATATTTATTTGAGAATATATATGTACAGATGCACAATTTTCAATTCCTCCTAATAGCCATTTGTAGCAAAATGAATTTACCTGTAACTATTGTAATGGGAATTAACAAGTAATAAATTGTAATGAAAAGTGCCATTTTTGTCTTCCCTAAAGATTAGACGAAATAGAAAAATGTTGGTACTACTATCTGTAATCTAATTCGTATTATTAAATTCCATATTATTGCAAAATATTTTTGTCTACAACAACCATACACAAAATAATACCTAATTTAATCTTAATACATATGTATAGGTATATAAAATATGTAACGCTCTTGAATGAATTCATACACATTATATAAGTGTACTACTAAAAGGTTATGCTTTTAGTACCCAACCCCATTAATTAAGTTCCATTAATTTTGACTGTTTTTAAGTTGCGCCAAATGTAATTAATTGCATCGTACAGTTTTAATAGGGTTTAAGGTTCAGGACCGTTTATTACGCAAAGATAGCGTAACTTTTGTCCGGATAAGACCAGTTCGCTATGTTCTTAATTTACTCTGGATGAGATTCACCCTCTAAAATTTTTCTTCACTCTAACAAACATGTACACTCTAAACTAAACCAACAATACTTCTATTGCATCCTTGAAGTGTAATCGAATTTATTTGTTTATTTCTTTCCAGTAGTATTGTTGATTTTTTTGTGAGCGATCTGACCATGCATGATGATTTGCAGAATATTACAAGACACGGACTTTTCTTCTCATCTCTCTATACACAATGGTAGTATTATTCACACTCCAGAAAACTTTTAAGCACATAGTGTATACCTCCCCAGCCATTTTATTGACTAGCTCGTTAGGTACTTGTCATTTATCAAGGAGATCTCCACTAATCCATCTAAAAATAACACAAGTGGCAGAAAATAATGGATTTCGACTATAAAACATTGTCAGTTTGTATTCCAACCACAAATACAGATATAGTAAGGACGATATGAAGGTAGATAACTATACAGACTACCCATTCACAGAATACTCTATGAAAATGCAAGTAAGTCTTATATGATAAAGGTGGGATTCACTTAAGCGCTTATATTTTATTATACTATGTATATAAAAGTCTCATCTCATCATCGTCATTAATCCTTTCGTTTGCACCGTTTACTTTACACCACTGCTGTAGTAGTAGTTGCAAAGAATTGGAGTAGGCAGCTGCTTAGATCAGGATGAGACTAATGAAAATGGCAATACCATTTGGGCGAGATAGAAATAATGATGGGATCTACTTACTTAGTTTGTCAGAACGATCAGTAAGTACATTACAACATATTACACAATTCTATACCTAGATATATTTATATATATGTCTATATGGTACATTTTCTTCAGGTCTTTTGTTATTATATGGGCACATTGTATAAGACGCAAACAACGAAAAGTAATCTACCTAAGAAATACGTAGTTTTTTATTTAGAAAGAGCTACTGAATAAGGGAAACGTTTATTCCAAACTTGTGAGTGAGATAATACATAGAAGAATGTAATGTACATTCTTAGACTTATACTTATATGCATATATTATATCTTTGAATACATGTATATGGTTAGCCTTGGTTTTCTCTCATCTTTTTCTTTGGTCATCTCACTTGATCATCTTGCTTTGCCATACAACAGTTCCTCTGATATCCTTTTTATTGGTGTCTTCTTCTTCTTCTTCTTCTTCACTACGAATTTAATATTATTATTATTACTATTACGTAACTATAAGCTCAAGTGCTTCATACATATATTTTTGCACACGCAACAGTTATATATACACAGAAAGGACAGTTTTAAAAGCGTAGTAAGAGATCAGTAGCTGTAGGCTTAGTTGCTCATGCAAATATCTTACCATGTGTGTTTAAGAGTGATATAGTTATAAAGTAATACACTGTCTTATTCTTGAGAAAATATTTTATCAATATTTGCAGAATTCATTTATACATACGTAAACATAAATATTTGCTATAAGTGTTTCTTTATAAAATAAATAACTACATCTAGTATATATTTGTAAATATATATATGGTGATTGTGGGTTCGTTAGGCAATATTTTGTAAAAAGATTGCACAAAATTATTTTAAAATATAATATTTTACTAGAGACTGGATTCAGCTGTACGTATTAACAATACCTAGAAGAAGACAGGAGAAAAATTACAACTTGGAAATTTAGAAGTGTATTAATAGAAATTGTAATGATTTCCTATTTAGTATAGGCACATATAAAATTATAAAGATTTTTACACATTAACTCTTACTATAACAATCGTTAAAGAACACTCTCCTTACTAACACGAATATATATTCATATATAGGTAGTTACTTGTCTTGGTGGACAAGTTTGAGTGCCATTATAATAAGGCGTAAGTACATCATGGATTGAGTGAAGAAGATGGAATAGTGGTAGTAGTTTATGTAAATATCTATAAAAGCTTCTTGTTCCAATCAAATCAAACAAGCCCCAGCACTTTGCAAATATTTACATTTACTTGGGTGCTGTCTCATCTGGATGTCTTCTTATTTTCATGAGATAGCGCACATGAGTTCATATTATAATACGAGGAACATTACTCGCAGAGATGAGTGATTATTATTATTATGGGAAATGGTGAAATGGTATTATTTATATAAAGCTATGTATATATCTTCCAGTTCAGTGAGAAGACACTGACACACAGCTATAACTGCGAAACTCATCTACTTTGTAAGTACTAACAGTCATCTCTTCGGGCGAATTTTTTCCACACAAAGTGATTAAGATAAGTTTCTTAAATGTTAGAGAATATACCGTGTGTGCATCTATGCTCATTCGTTGCACAAACTCTACCCTTTTATCAACTCGTAGTTTTTAACGTGAAAGTGCCATTTCCCATGTACTAAAGTAAAAGAATCTTCCTCAAAACAAAATATTAGTTTTATAAGACAGGACTGACATCATTGTTATTGTATACTACAGATATCGTTAAGAAAAACTGCGGAGACCGGTTATTCACATGAATTGTACAGAATTCTGAATCATTATTCACTTTTTCATTACTGCGTAAAAATACATCATATATACAAGTTGGGTTTCAAAATTATAAGTAAAAAACAGCAGGATGGAAGTGGAAAATTATGAAAGCACGCAAAACCCTGTGTGGAATAATAGTAGTAGTACTACCACAGAAAACAGTGCACTGAATGTTTATATGGAAAACCAAGTTCCGATTATAATACCATTTTTACCTTTGGGATTGGGAATGATTGTAGTAACTTTGTTAGGTATCATTGGTAATGTTTTAAGTGCTCTAGTTTTATCCCAAAGACGCCTTCAGTCTTCTTACAGTGTTTTAACAATCGGATTAACAGTTGTCGATACGATTTATTTACTTACAAAGCTCCTGCGCTATGGGATCGACTCTTTTTTTAGTTACTTCTCCATTGCCATACATTATACCGACGTTTTCCTCCCAATTGTTGGTCCGTACTTAAGGCCCATTACATTTACAGGTAATATTTTACAAATTCTCATCTAACAGTTATACAGATATTCGTGAGGAAT
The DNA here is from genome assembly GCA_019776165.1 of Pogonognathellus flavescens. Lineage (NCBI taxonomy): Eukaryota > Metazoa > Arthropoda > Collembola > Entomobryomorpha > Tomoceridae > Pogonognathellus > Pogonognathellus flavescens. The sequence goes on along the minus strand of JABASD010005064.1, from coordinate 5,366 downwards.
GAAATACCTAATCTACATTTACAAGTAAAAGGAATTATTAATTTTGGTTTTTGCAGCCCATACAGCGTCAACGTATTTCACCATAGCCATTGCTTTGGATCGATACAGTAATTAAATTAATTAATATTTAACATACTATTAAAAAATATAACACATTTGATTCTTTTTTGATGAAATCGATTTTGAATGCTACAAAAATTTATTTTGCAGTGGCAGTGTGTTGGCCATTGCAGGCAAGGCATTTCTGCACTCGTAACAAGGCGAGGTACACTACAGCAGTTGTACTTTTATTTTCGATTTTGTACAATTTGTCTCGATGGTGGGAGTTTCACACTGTCACCTCTATAGTGTCCATTCAAGTCAAGAGGAGAATTAGAAATTACACTAGATATTCCATGGAAATTTCAGACTTGAGAAAAGATCCAGATTATAAGCTCTATTACATTTTCTGGGCATACTTCATAGGTTGACAAATTTTGCTTTATCATAAAATAAATCATAACAAATTCCTAGTTAGTTTAACAGATTTTGTTCGTAATGTTGATTCTAACCAAGGGCGTATCTATGTAGACTCACGGGGATTGAGCTCATAGATTCCGGAAAAATGAATCACAATTTTGCTCAATTTTTGCCTCTTCTGATCTGAGCCCTCCACAATCCCCTAGGGCCCTTTCCTTTTTGTGAATTCAAGATACGCCCTTGATTCTCTGCTTAATTTTATAAAAATACAAACAGAACTGGTGATTTAACAAATAAATTTTATTTTTCATAGTCATGTTTGCAATTCCGTTTACGAGTCTGACTTTCTTCAACTTCCGTATATGGAAAGGGGTATGTTACCTGAAATGGAAGAAGTTTATTTACAAAATTGATTTAAAACGTAGTTTTATTTTATTTTAGATACAAAATTAAATTTTGTTTATTTTTGTTTTTTATATAGATAAGACGATCTGTAGATAATGGAGTAATATTGACATCTGTGCAAAGAAGGGATAATTCATTTGCTTGGATGTTGGTTGGAGTTGTGATCGTTTTTCTCATTTGCAATTTGGATTACTTGGTTCTTGATTTGCTGGAATTCTTCGAACAGTCTTACTCAAAGTTTTGGAATGAATTGGGAAACTTTACGTTAACATTGAATTCAGCCATTAATTTCCTCATTTATTGTGTATGTGGATGGAAGTTCAGAGAGGAATTGTCCAAAATGTGGAAACAAATGAATTTTTGTCGCAGAGGAAAAATTGGATCTCATGAAATTCATTTCTCTGGTACTAAAACATTTTTCTACATCTTACGTAACAATTTTAATTTATTTCAATTGAGATTGCCTTGTAGACACAGTAAGTAACACCAACGAGAATTAAATGACTAGTTGTAAGATTAATAGCTAATAAACATTTAAAAATTGTATTATCTAACTTTAGCCTTAAATATATGATGTTGGAAGATGGATATTGAGCCTTTAATAGCTGCTAAAGTTATTTCAGTGCGTATACTATTTGGTAACAATTCATAAATCTAATAATTTTTCTTTGCTGCTTATTTTCAGTGGAAGAGGAAAAGGATTCTTACTACACACAGAATTTCAATATGGAAACTCAAGGTGCTATAAATTCTACTACAAAGTCTGCTCCCATTTGATTGAAGGTGTTGCAACGCAAAACCGCGCTGAAGTGTAATCTTGTGTTTAGGAAAGTATTTGTCGGCATATTATGGGTAACAAGAATTTAGTTCAGAGTAAACTGAAATGAATAAATTAAATATTTACGATACATTATACGTAATTGGTTAAGGCGCTGTCCATGTGTATGTGAAATGAACTTTTACTCTGAATTAAAACTGATTTAAGTACTTATAGAAATAATACAGTATATCTACACTCCACACATCTTGCATGTTATATCTGATTTGAAACTTTCTCCGCTTATATATTTTAGATTTGAATGTAGTATGTATTGAATTTCTTCAATCAGTTCAGCAAGTAGCATCAATTCAGTAATTAATTACTACATAATTTTAGGTGCCTATACAATCGAAATTACATTTGCATACGGTTGTATTTCACCTACTGAAGTACTTTGTTAAAGAAAGCTTGATACCATTTTTAGTAATTGACATTAAGACATTATTTGTTAATAAATGTCAGTAATAATGATAAGACATCTATTTTCAACATGCTTTTCTTATAACTAGTCACTAACTGAAACTACGTTTAAATAAACAAAAAAATGTAGCTATGCATTTTATATGAAGAGGGTTTACAGGGTTTCCGGAATATAAAATACCGTATTAGTATACTTTTTGTACTATATCTGGTGTCTGATATATCCACATTCTTGCGAAGACAATCATAATCCTATACGTTGCAAATAATATTTGCAAAACCTAAGAATTTTAATGTAGTGTAGTATCCAATGTATATATTATCTATTTACTTACTAGGACCATAGGTAATTTATTCTTACTTAGTTATTGACAGTTTACGCATATTATACAGATACTGTGTAACAATAAAATTATTGTTACTCGTATACACAAATTTTAGGTAACAGAAAATAATTCAGTAATCTAGATTTTGTAAATTCGGAGAAATACGGATTTGGGTTTACGGTTTCCGTATTAAGGTTTATTTAAGCTTTGTGACATTCTTATGCAATATTTGCGTACTACAAACATATTTTTCATTGAGTAAGACTAAGACACACATAAGAATTGCATTAATGTCACTTATTCCTCTTTTAGGCATTCTAACACCAAAGCTCAGTGAGACCATTTATTATTAGAAATTTTCGTGGTCTGATTATCTCCTGTCCACAGATTTTTGGCTTAGATCATTTCTCCGAACGCCAGTATACGTAGTCCTAATTATTATTATCACATTAACCATATACAATATTTATTTTCCCTTTTGTGTGGAAATTGTTAAGAGATAAAAAAGAAAATGGAAGAAAAATACTTACAATCACAAAGCTTGCCCCCAGTAAAAGAAGTTTTGTTCTAACATGCATGGATTGTTTATAAAGCAGCTTGAAAACATAACGATTTGAGTCATTTCTTTCCGCTTCAGATAACGCGTCGATTAATTTAGTAACTCTTCCTATTCGATGTTTCGTGTCTTTTTCCAGACCACGCTCAACTTGATAGAAATCGAAACTACAATGACTACGTAGCTTTGCTCGATTACTGCCATGAACAGAAGGCATCGTCTTTTTTCTCAAATGACGTTTCCCGATTGCTTCGATGGTTGTGGATTCTTCCACATCCGTAATGTAAAACCGAGGACCCCTCCTAATTCTTTTAGAACGATAAACGGTTCCAACTAGATATCCATTTTCAAAACTAATCACATATTCCTGTACGAAAGAAATATTCATTGTTATCGTTATCTCTTTGCAAATATTTTTCATTTTAGATAAAAAAACATTTAATTACGCACAACACGTTTTGAAGTGAACCATTTTAGAATAGGTCTGAACCAGCGTCGTTTTGTACTTTCATGATGATTGTCACTTGTGTCTAAATCCTGTTTAATAATTAGTGACCTTGTCGCCCATGAATCAACTAATTTTGCCACATAAGGACGAGTATACGAAGACATACCACAAGAAATAAATCTCTGCAGACAATTCATAGCTTCTGTTTTACAAAAAATTACTGAAGAAGTCGGCGAGAGAATTTCATATGTAAATTTCATATAACGATCCACCTTGTGTCCTTTAGCGATCTTATTTTGCTTCGCGAGAATGTAATCACAATCTGCCAATAGTTTCAGTCCCAAAAATGTCTGGTAGTATTTCAGACTAGCTGTATAGGTAAAAATTAAAATTGTCTATATATAATAAATGAAATATTTGAAAGAATCGACAAGTAGGAATATTTTTGTATACAAATTGCTTGTTTATACGCTTACAAGTGTGAAAGGGACATGGGCGCTTGCTAAGTGCAGTTTTACTTGAAAATAGCCAGTTAGGAGGTGGGGCAGTTTTAAGTTGAGGAGGTGGCTGTGGAAATATTCTGCCGGTGGTAACTTGATTAAAATATGTTTCCTGATCATGTAATGGAAATTCGATGGACATAAGATTCTTCGCTTTTGGAACCTCCTCATTGTCATTGACTAAATCTGTATCGCTGTAATCGCTAAACTGTTTATTTTTCATGTGCAATGGGTATTTTAACATGGCCGTGGTGTTAGCCATTGAGGGGACAAATAAAATTAATATTCTCTCTCATGAATGAATGCAATTTATTCCAGCAATTTTGATCTCTCCTCAAATCATGGAGATTGGAAATGGAATTGTATGAATTTCTCAATTAGTGTAACATGAATTACATTCAGTACCAAAGAAAGACTTGCACTTTTGTATCGTTGATAATTCCCAAAGCAACAAAGTATGTACCCTGGCTTGGAACGTATCCAGACTTTCTCCATGGAGGGCTCGAGGGGTTTGGGTGTCTGAGAGTTAGAAAAAAATTCTCTTGTTGCAAATTTTTATCAAATAAACCATTTTTCCGTAATCTGGGGTCTAAAGCCCTCAAGCCCATATGTAGATACGCGATTGGTACTATTAGGTACTAAAGAACCAGAGCAAAGGAAGTATACCCAAAGAACGGCATAATTTGTTCACCTTAGCTTTACTTACATTTGAAGCTGAGGCTGAAGAATACATTTGAATTGGCTAAATTATTAAACCAATTATTGATGTAAAATAAAGACTAGATTGAAAAATCCTTCAGCCATCAGCGCCAACGCTTCGACCTTTTTTGGCTAAATGATGTTGATAGCTAAACATTTTTAATTCTGTTTACTGCTGCGAATTCATGAATATACATAATATAATGTATGTAGAGTACAAAGGTACCGAATATGGCTGCTCGTATGATTAAAAGAGAAATTCTAGTGAAAATAATGAGTCATGCATGTCATTTATTGTTAGATAAATTCTATTAATTGCAGATGTGAAATTTCACAGTAAATCGTATTATAAATGTATATGGTTTATCAACATTTCGTCACATTTTGCCTATACGAGCCATGACACATTATCACAACAAATTAATTTCTAGCTCTATTTAATGTAAAGCTGCTTTTGCCAATTCTAATGTCTTGACTCGAGATGACTGTTATTTGTCAGCGAGATGCTTTGTATTCATAATTGTAATATTACATCAACGTGCTATTTAGTTTAATGACAAAAAAAGTTAATGTGATTGGTTGAGGTATTTCTGATTCATTTGTTATTGTAGAGTCCCATCAAACGTTTGTGGTTTCCTTTATTCATGCATGTATATGGTCATACATACCTACGCGATTAATTTATACAGTTTTCTCACTCTCGTGATAATTAATTTAGGATGAGATCATCAAA
>JABASD010005063.1:0-13455 GCA_019776165.1 Pogonognathellus flavescens | reverse complement strand
TCACGATATTTTGACCGTTTTCACTAAATATTTGCCCCATGCTTCTGATCTTTCTTAACTAACTAAAGTGTGCCTACATATTAGCTTTGCATGTACTGTATTCGTTATAAGTAAATTTAGGGGAGAAAATATTAATTTCGTGTTATGCTAAATGTTTTTTAAAATAGGTTTGTGGAATTTTCGAGGTAAATGGTTTCGAATTGGGAGACTATCAATCCTACGGTGGAATTTTTCCAATTGCTGCAATGATAGCCCACGAATGTGTTCCTAATTCAACACAATTCGAAAACTGCGACGAGTGTGCATTGGAAGTTAGAGCTATAGTTGACATTCCAGCCGGCTCACCAATAACTTTATGCTATGATGGTGTTCTCAAGGTCTCGATAAATACATTGATATAGTAAAACGCGTTTGTCCATCTATAGAATGAAAATTTATGTAAATACATGAATAGGGAACTTGCATTCGCCAAAGACTACTGAAGAAATCGAAATACTTTGTATGCACATGCAAACGATGCAGTGACCCAACTGAGCTTGGAACCAACTTTAGTACGCTTGTATGTACAAATTGTAAAAAAGCAAGTCTGATGGAAAACCTACAGGACCATACATGGGTTTGCACTAAATGTTCTACAAAGTAAGTACATTAAAAGTTACTTCAACATCAATGAGAGACTGTGCGGGGAAATCATTATTTGTAGTTAACTACTATAAGTACCTACATTTTTCTGATCATGTTATTGTAACTTTTTCTACTGTTACATTTACAGAGTTTTAAATGGAGAAGTTGAAAATATTTTGACTAAGCACACAGCAATTTCGGATTCGTTGCGAAATATTAAATCTCAAGAAGATTTTTTAACTGAATGTAAGGCAGTGTTCCATCCAACACATTACATTCCCTTTGGAGTGAAGTTCGGCCTTTGCATGGTAATTTCATTTACACATTTCTGATTTGTTTGTGTAAATTATTGTAGTAATTGTACATTAAATAATTAAGTTCTCTATAATTATTTAGCAAATTAAATTTGGGAATGCCGTTTGTTGAATTGAAACATGACACTTGCCTGCATTATACTCAAATTGTTCTTTGTTGATAGGCTTATGGAAGAGATGAAGGGTATTCTATTTACGAACTTAATACAACAGAAATACACAGAAAACTTTCACTGTGCAATGAAGTATTAAAAGTATTAGATGTTTTAACTCCCTGCAATAGTGTGATAAGAGGTAACAATCTGCCTATTAAGTAACTATTGGTCAATTGTAATTCTAAAGAATTCAGTTGTACTTGATTTACCCAACATTTTTACTTTTACAAACAATGTTTAATTGACCAGTAAATAATTGCGTGGGTGTGCTTATAAAATTTTCCATAGGAAACATTTTGTATGAATTGCAAGCAGCAGAAGTTCTAATTGCCCGAAACATGATGGAAAGTGGTAAATGTTCTAAGGCTTTGGTGAGGAGAAGATTACAGAATTCTTTGAACACTCTTTTGGAAGCTATTGAAATATTTGAGCTAAGTTACCCAACTAAATTGTTAGCCCAGTCAGCAAAAGAAACGACCTTGGTTGAATTGAAAGGATGGATTCATTCCCTTAAGTAATGTATAGGTATAGTTTTCAAATCTATTTGGGCTTACTTAATGCGTAGAATTTATTCAATTTGATATTGAACACAAACACGAACCAATTATGAGACCTATAAACATTAACAAACCTTTATTCATAACAAATAGTATTATTCGGTTTCATCCGAATTAAATGCCTACTTTGATTAGATATCAAAATGCTATTCTTTATCGAAAAACACTAACATTTCTTTGTGAAATAGACAATGCCCCAAAGTTTTACTAAACATACAATGATATCCGTTTTTTAAATAAAGAATTGTTTGTACATACATGAATAGTTTGATGTGTGAATGAGACTCATTGTGTTCTAATGGGTCAAATACATGCAAGTTGCTGTAGCTCTTACACTACATCTACATGCATTATGAATAAATGTTCAATAAATGTTATGTTATTATATCTAGGTCTAAGAATACATGAAGGTAGGTTACTTTATATAGCATAATAAACAATCCTAAATCCAAGGTTGACTCAATTTATTTTTAACCGTACCGCAAGTAACTGTGAGTCAACACTCTACGTTTCATTAAATTGTTTGGCAGTTTGGTGTTTGCAATTTAAGATAATTACAAGATCTACAGTTACGGAGCGGAGGGTGAGACAAAATTATATTACAAAAAGTGTACAGACGCAAAGTAACATAGCTAAGACATAAGAGGGAAATAAAAATCTTACATAACCAAAAGAATCCTGTGCAGTGCATAAAATACGTAAATAATTACAACTATTTTTAATACTACGATTTATTTCGCATTGATTGGCACTACGGATTTATTTGATTTCTCTATCAGCTTGAATTTAAGTTAACTACTTCGGAGTGGTTTAACAAAAGTCGATCGCGACCAACCTTAAGTCATATTATGTCTTTATTGTCATTGTCAAACTCATACTTGCAGCCCTTAACGGGTTGGTCTACCGGAGACGAAACAAAACACACTCTAATCACAAAACATGAAAAAGATTATTGTGCTAAACTAAACTACTTTTTGAGCTCTTTTGGCAGATTTGTACTTGTGAATTTATTATTATGACCGATATATCCAAAAATGTGAGTAGAACTTTTAATGTAATAACAGAATCAATACATCCAACCACTAAAACTAAAATATGTTTTCTCAACATATCATCATTGCATTACCTACACTAATTTGGATTAAATTATTAAAACCAATTGATTCCAGAAGAAATACAACTTAACTTCATATTTTAACCTTGAAATTCATTTCATCATGAGGGTGAATCCAATTGTATACTTTATTTATAGCTGCGGCTTGATTGCAAAAATTTTTGCCTTCAATGTAGATTTAGTTAACAAGGAAAATGCTGTAAAGACGTTTCATCAGTGTACAATTTCCTTCATATCTAATTTTGAACAAAACAATTTCCTCCAGTACTTTTTACTCTTCGTAATGGAAAAAACTGTTGTAATCACTGAAAGTGTTTCGCCTGCTGGAAATCTCTCAAATGTCTACCATCCTTATAGGTACAACAGATGTACATGTATCATCCTGGAAAATCAATTGGTAGAATCGATTATTCATAAACATAAGTTCATAGAACAAACGAATCCACAGTATATTTTAATTGCTGCCTTCAAATCTACAATGCCAGAACTTAATTTGCAAGCATTCAAACTTGCTGACACGGTGAGAACGATTTCAACCTCAGCAATATATCTGTTCATTCACGATACTGTTAATGTATTTATGATGTGTTTGGTGTGCCTAGAAGTATTACTTTACCCCATTTCAAAGAATAATACCATGTCACTCAATCTCTCAACTGTACGCAAGAGATGGGAAATTATACATTCTAATTTGAGGAGAAAGGTCATAATGACGGACGTATTAAATTCCTTGCCATTTCTATATTTGAATGATATTCGGTACGGGAATATGAAATGTGGTTTTAAAGAGTCGGATTACACATCCGATGAGCGTCATTGTATACTTTTCACTCTATCAAAACGCCTCAATTTTTCCATAACGAGTCAAGTGGATAAAAGCCCTGTGAATAAAAATCCAATCACGGGTACGATTAACCTTCTGGAATTTTTATCTGAAAATTCTGGAAACTCCGAAAATAAATACACATTGTTGTCTCAAGGAATTAAAGTTGAACCTTACCTTTATGCCGCCGTGTTCGACACTCAAACATTTGTGAATGAAGCTTTATTGAAACCCTTTGACATAATGATTTGGTTACTGACCATTACTTTTTCAATTGTAATTACTCTATCTTTATATTGTACAAGCTCTCCATTCGTTGAGTTTACCACAGCATTAAAAATTGCAAAAATCGCTAACAGAAGTAGCATTGTTGCTTCAGTGTTCAAATATTGGTATATGGTATTCTCCATTTTCTTGGAACAAAGTCAAATCGATTTAATACTTAAGAACTCACGAAACCGAACGTCAGTTTCTATGCTGCTATTGATTTGGACAACAATGATCTTTATACTGAGCAGTGCTTACAAAGGAAAAATTTATGCCTTTTTAGCCAAGCCTCATTCATTTCATGTGCCGGAGACTATGCAAGCTGCTGTTAACAGTGATATGTTCCTTTTAACAAATGACTTCCGGTTCGTCAATGCGTCACAAGAAAACCCTATATCTATAATGAAGGACTTTATACGGAAGCACATCAAAGATGACTCTTTTTGGAATAACAAATCTAATTTGTATAAAACTCTTTACAGAAAAATTAATTTTGTAAACCTATGGAATATTGAATTAATGAGTTTTTACAGACAACGAAAAAATGTTCCAAAACATTTGACTGATTCTAATATTACTGTCGCAATCCCAGCAAATTTTATTATCATTTCGTATAAGTCCTTTCTAAACCGATTTACGAAACTTATGCAAAGTTTGCCCTACGTATACGTCGAGACAGGTACTCACACTGATTATCTTCTAGCAGCAAGAACTCCTTGGAGAATTAAAAGAAACTTTTTTGAACCTGTTTTTAGCAAATATTTTTCTCTTTTGCATGAATCTGGTGTTCCCGAAGTTTGGGAAAAACTTTTCCAATCATTTATTCTGAAAACTGAATCTGTAATATACAAATGTGCACTAGGAGCTACAGATGAATATGAAGCTATCAAATCTACAGACTGTATGATTGTCCTTTACCACACAAACTTAAATTCTGTCCCTGCAGTACGGAAGCGCCATCATTTCCAAGCAAAGCCATTTTCCATAAAATCATTAACTGAAATAGTTCTAATTTGTTGTGTAATTTCTGGAGTCTCTGTTATTATTTTCTTTGCTGAAATTGTCTACGTAAAATTTTCGAAAACGAATGTTTTAGTTTTCGAATTTAGTGAATGAATGTATTTAGTCACTTTATAGTTTAAAGTACTACCTACTTTATCTACAGTTTTAGTTCAATTTTTTAATACCAGCATGGAAATAAAGAATTATGTCTCTACATTTTGTGGTGGATGATTTTTTATAACGTTATGCACCTGCACACAGGACAGAATGAATGGAAAATGTTCACCATATGAATAAGGCTTAAATATCAAGTTACTTTATACTTACATAATGTTATAAAAACCGAGTATACTTATAAAAGCAGCGCATACACTGGCAGGACTTTATTCTTTAGGTTGTACAGGTAGGCATTTTTTGTCCCGCACATAGCTGGCAGCTAAAGTTCTATATAGCCATATAAAAGTATAAGGTACGTTATTACCGTGTTATATAGAAGTAAGTATGCAGGGAGGAGTGGTATTTTGATGTTGGGTGATTAAATTCGTCTACCATATAATGTAGGCGTAGGTAGGTTTAGGTAGGTATACCATCACTCTTCTAATTTCCGTTTCTCAAATGCTAAAATTGTCAAATCAATGAAAAGGTTGGTTATTACGAAAACATTATTACCAAAATCATGTTTACCAACCAATTATACGACGAATGATAGTACATACATCTTGATCAATAATGTGTCGTGTATGACTATGAGTCAACTCTAACAGAATTATTATAAAATCATGTAGTACTATATATAAAAGCATTAACTAGGATATCAAATGGATTACTAAATACTACATTCACATTGCGACCAGTGAGACTCGATTTCTGCATGTATACGAAATCAAAGGCAAATACAGTACTCAAGTTATTGAAATTTCTCAGTTACATTAAAATTAATTAAAGCTCTCAAAGCCGATATAAAGCGTTTTAGGTGCAATATTTTATAACTCGAGATAAATTAATTTAGGTAACACGATGAAAAGGTACTGTTTAGACATCCAATTACTTAGGGAAAGTTTTTTGAATTCACAATGTAAAGCAATAGAAATTATGAGAATAAAACTTGAATCAAATTTTTGTTACTTGATTCCATCTACGCAACAAACTACTTGAACCTTATTACCATTTTCATCAATATGTCAATATTGTTTCATAATCTCACAACTTAATCTAGCTTTCATTACATGTCTTCTTTACGAAAGTCATCTCTCCCAATACTAAAATTTTTTGCATGCAGTCTCAATTTGGTTGCAACTAACAAATTGCAAGTTGCAATTCATACAAATACATCGATATGGACTCCACATTTCTAGCATCCAAACCTTTCTATATTACAAAGCTGTAAATATTTTATGAAAATGTAAAATTTTGACTAACTATTTCCTTATAACAATTGAATTATTATATACCTATGTGGACTTAAAATTAATTTTGTGTCGAATATGGGTCTCAATAATGAATGTAGCTGCATGGTGTATGCATAAGACTTGTCCTAAAATGTGAAGCAAAGTTGGTTGGCAACGGGAAGACCGTAGTACGATACGATAATGTGTTTGTGTGGAGTAGAGCCTGTAAGCACAAGCTGCATCACACAGTACTGCTAAAGCGAAGCTTTTACGAAGTTACATAAACGAATGTACAGGAGCAAAGGCTTGCCTTATGGCCATCAACATCATTTTAACCATGGTAATGCATGGAGAGAACCAATGCAATGCAAGCAAGCCGAGGAGGAATAGGCACAGCCAAGCTAAAGGCAAGCAAGCCCCATGTACATGTATTTGGGCATCGTCACTGCAAAGCTCGTAGGAGCCTGCTGCCTGTGTGTAAAGCAAATGCAATGTAAAGGCAAAGCTGGAGCAAAGGATGCAATGTAAAGTAAAGCGTAAATACAGGCAAGGCAAAAGGGCCATAAGAAAAGCACAGGCATAAGAGGAGACGGGGAAACATACAAAATACACATAGAGCTTTGCCCAAGCAGCGTTCAGCCCAGTACATACACAGCATACGACATACACATCAGCCATAGCAGAATCCATTGAATTCAAAATCCATAGGACAAGATTGTGAAAACTGGTGTCATTCACGACCGATTATCTACTTTTGCGTAAGTACGACATTTACTCTCAATCAGCTCTTCTTGTACAGAAATGTTGGGGCTACCCGCTAGTTCTTTTTCCGTAAAATTCCAACGTTTCTTTTGGGTTTTATTGAATTTTGAATATTATTCGAATTACATGGGATCGGCCCATTTGATTTTTTCTGGTAACATTACTTTGCGATTATTTTCAAAAGTACTGAAAGTATAAACTTGAAATTAGTAGCATCGGAAAGCTGAACTCTTCAGCTATCCGATGCTACCGCTCACTTGACTTGGAAAACACTTTTTACATGTTTTTATCGGGTTTTCATGTCATTTTCGCGGAATTTCACGGTTTCCCAGTTGGAAGGCTTCGCGTCTCTCTCATTTTCTTGCTTTCTTTACCATCAGGCGATTGGGTCGGGGGATGGGGTTTTACAAAGATCAACATTTTCGTGTCTGAAATTCTTTCGGGGTCTGCCAGATAACTTTATTTTTTGTATTATACTTACAGCACAACTCTAACTCAAATGAAAATTCTATATCTACTTTGCTTAGCTTTACGTATAATATTTCATATAGCGGTATGGGAATAGTGGAACAAGCAAGCTATAAAGCTTAGGTCGACAATCAATGGGTTGTTTACCTCTTTTCATATACGTGTGTGTAGCTTCAAGCTGTGTGAAGAGCTAGAGCATTAGGTTTACATATGAATTCACATAGAGATACAGAAAGGAACTTCCATTAACTTTGCAGCACTTTTGCTAACCAAGCTCATTCAGCATGTTTGCTTCAGAGTAAAACAGCTCACATTACAGGACCACAAGTAAATGCAAACTTAAGTATGGTCCCTGGAGAATTCGAGTTAACTCTAGAAAAATGGCAAATCTGTAAAGTTAACAGTCAAATGCAGTTAAAGTCAAGCGTGGCCACCTTTTACCTAGCATGTAAATAATGAATAATATAACTATTTGGGTTGTAAAAAAGCATGTTTGCGTAAATATTACTCATTATATAAAAAGAAAAAAATTATACAAAAGTACCTATTTATGTATGTTTATGCGGAAGTTTATGAAAATGTCATTATATAAAAAGCACACTGTTGGTTATTTATCATGAAAGTCAAGTAGCGCAGATTATTGAGTCGGATTAGAATTTTATCCTAAGTTTATTTTCGAGTAAAAATGAAATACTTCGCAATAGATGCGTTCAAAATCGTACTAATAATAATGTCATTTCTTCGGAAGAGTGTGCAGAGCTTAGAAATACGTAATCAGTTACTGTAGTTTGTAGTTTTGTTATTTTATTTTATTCGTGTAATGAATTATGAAAACTATTTCGTTGCATAGAAAATTTAAAATGGTGACGTTATTTATGAATGTCTCCCCGTGATTCTTTGAGCACATAACGTTAAGTGCATATACAGCCTCTGATGCTGCTGAAGCTCTTAGGACTTTACAGCTCTTAGCTTGAAAGCTTATTTGGAAGGCACTTTATGATCATCCTATATGCGATTCACAATGTACTCCTACACTCTTCTGCTTTTGGTTGCATTGCATTATTGCAGTTAAACATAATAGTCGTGGTTAAAAGTTTTATGCATTATAAAGCTAGTGATTTCCTAAGGGAAATAATAACTCTGGCATATTATCATATAGGCATATTCTTACAGATATTATATAATAAATCTACTGCCTGTTGTGTAGAATGTTATATGCATATGTGGAGGATGCAGATAGAAGAGACGACAAGACTTAATTTTCTAAATGCATACACACACAATAAGTATAGTCACAATGGCTTCATATAAAGTAATATTGAAAACGATTCGTTAATCTTTATTTTATACGAGTTTATATATACACCGTTTGTCTCACATAAAAGCGTTGCTTTCCATATACTTACTTATACTGAAGAGTGTCTCCTCCTGACTGAGGGCATATCTGTAATAAAACTTCTAGCTCTAGTAATAAGAAAGAACTAAAAACTACTTCAGTTGTATAATAAGTCAGTACCTATACTTCATTATCGTGAGCATACCACGTTCATTGGACGTAAGATGAAATGTAAAAGGCTTGCTTAGTACAGTGAGACAGCATGATTTGTGGATAGTAGAATGGCATTTCATTAATGTGATTGCCATTAAAAGTTGGCTATACTACAGGCGAAGACGCCCTTTCTTCTACAAAGAATTTTTCTCCATTCACTCCTCTTTTGGTTGTATTGTTCCTTCGTTCTTAGTATTTGATTGCAGAAATGCAAAGGAGTTTTGCATTGACGTATTACTGATATGCTTTTGAAATCAGTTAAATCGAATCGTCGAATTCTGAAGAAAGCAAAATATTTAATAAAATGTATTATTATTTAGATTATTTTATGAGTTGAGGTTGAGACCAGTTGAGACACAGTATGTCTGTTCCACACAAGATTTCTTAAAACGGGGCGATGTGATACTAATACTACACGATGTAGTCGTTCGTACAAGAGCAGAGGAAACATAGCATTAATAGTAGTACAGTACAGTGCGTGTAGGCACAGTATAGGCGAGACAGTATTAGGACTCGACTATGTATCCATTATCACAAATTATCAGTTTCTACACAAAGTAGTATCTTGCTTTGTTGACTCATTCTTATGTTGTCTCGAGAAAAATTATTCTAAGTAAACGCGGCTTATGGAGACAACTGACAATGTACCGCAGACAGCATTGAGGACATTTTTTAGTAATGATACTTTACATGCATTGCGTATTCAATCAATGTCAATGTCAATCAATGCAAGTCTCAAATGGCGTGCGTCACATAAAGATATGCATTTAATTGTTGCATTTCCATTTCCAATCATCCGATCCAATCATATGGCGCATAGCGTAGTCTCAACAACTTGACTAGACACACTTAAGTGCATAATTTCATCAAATGAATTTGTAAGCAATCATTTGTAGCGGAAAGAATTGTGACACTAAGTAATTGAAAAAATAATATTTATGACACAGTCTGACCTGTTTGTGTTTTCCCATTTTCATCTTTGAACTTTTTAATAAACCATTTGTAAATGGAAGTAAATAAATATCGCAAGAGCGTATCTATGTGGCATTTGGAAATGGGAGGTTAAGGCTACCTATACATCCGGAGGGTGCTCTAGTCCCCCTACTAAACGCCTTTACTTCAATTTTAGAAGTTGACCGATTGACCTGGCCCCATCTTCTAATTTAGCCTTCAAATTGACAACTGGTATACATGTGGCAAGTTTGAATCTATTTTATCTCAAACTTTTCTTGAGTTATCGTATACAGACAGACAGACACACAGACAACCCTTTCGCATATAAATATCTTGCGACATCAAATACGATGGTGTCCCTGGCTGTTAGACACACTAAAACTGTTATTTCTTCAGTTGCAATTGTTTTCTATGCAATTGCACTGCAGTTTTATGTCTTGTCGTGTCTTTCGAAAAATTTCATCAGCTCTAGTCTGTGCATGCATGACTAAAATAAAATCCGAGGCGTAATTTCGATAGTCATGAAAGTACATTGCTTGCAACCCTATCTAAACAGCTTGGCTTATCGTGATGCTCCTTTGAGTAATGAACGTACATACATATAGGTCTAGTTATATAGGGCGTAGTTTTATTATCTCTGGCATGTACATTATCTCCAGTATACTTGAATATATATATAACATGAAAGATGCAAACATTAACCGAACTATACTTACTTAAGTATGTAGTATATCTGTCTATTTTCTTGTATACCTACACTACTCTTTGTTAGTTGGAAGACAAAGTTGCTCAAAGCATACACAGAAAATATTATGTAAGTTATAGAACAAAAGTCTTTATGGTCTCACCCGTCTCTATATATTATTCGGTCTGTCAGAGTTAGTTAAAGAAAATACACGTACATAAAATGTTCCCTCGGACTTATACTGTATATTGTAATTTTCTTGCATGCATGCATGGTATAGGTACTACTAGATAAGGTATGTTCATACTTAGCATTGTATTAGAAATTCTAATGTATTTTCATACTATACCACAGTTGCCTGGTTGGGTAGGTACTTAGCTGAGGTACTGAATCGTATTAAACTCGGTACGAATACAAACTACATCCTTACATACTACATACATACAGATAGTATGGAGATTGCATAATATCGGTCTAAAAGCTATATAATATAAGTCACAAAAGTCAGTGAAGCCATAGGGTGTGTATCCGGTGACATTAACATAAGGGGGAATGAAAATCTATCAGTCATTTCATTTATAATACCTATAGATGCATTATAGACATGGTACGATAGAATAGATAGAGTTGGAAGGGAGTTATAAGAATTCGAAATACCTTCTTTAGACAATGTGTGTTAGCTGTATATTGTAAAGTCGCGTCGTTCGTGATGTTATTTTATGGACTAGCTTAGATGCTTGATCTGCAGTATGGAAAAATCAAAATGCTGAATCGTGTATTTGCATTTTGTAAACTAACACCGTTTTCTAGATGTGTTGATTTGAGAACCTGAAAACTACACACACAAAACTATCAGAAAGGCATTACGTGGTTATTTTTCTGTTGAATTCGTCACTCTCTCTCTCTTCTATGTATGACTTAGGTCGAACAGACCCAGAGTTGGATTTACTTTTTTAGTTTTGCCATGTTTTGCTATTTCGCAGTCTACATGTAGGTATGTTATAAAGCGAGTACATGCATATTTTATACAATTACAGAATTACAGAATATAATGAGATACCTACAAAATATTTTATATGATATTTTGTAGCAAGCAATCTAAACGTTGTGTAATGCAATGCATATTACAAGAATTTCAATGGTATATCAGATATTACGCCGATGAAAGCATGCATTGCATTGTGCAGACGGAGAGTACGCAATCCACGAAGTACAAGTTAAAAGAATGCTTGTCTTGCAAACAAAGATTTATAAAAAACCAGTCGCGTCTCCATACCCTTAGGCAAAATAATAATTATTGTGTGTATGAGATTAGCAGAGAGCAATATTCCTATTTACGATTGAATATCTGCGAAAAGTTGTTACAATTGTGTATTCTTTTTTTGCAGTTGCTGAGAATTTGATATAGACAAATCAAGAAGATGTACGTTTTTGTATACGGAACGTTGAAGAGGAATGAGCCGAATTATCACTGGATGATAAGCCCCGAAAATGGAAAGGGGATCTTTGTTGCCAAAGGAAAGACAATGAAAAAGTACCCGCTGGTCATCGCTTCTCGCTACAACATCCCATTCCTCCTTGACGAAGCTGGAACCGGAAATGTAAGATTGCTAATATTCAGAAGATGCTATAAAATATCAGTTAGTTGTATAGGATTTGCATTTTATAAGTTTTGTATATTTACATTTGTTTTTGAATTGATGATCAGAACATCGAGGGAGAGATTTTTGAAATCGATGAGAAAATGCTCCACAGTTTGGACATTCTGGAGGAAGTTCCCCACTTGTACACCCGTCGTGTTGAGGACATCGTTGTCGGAAGCAACGTGGTCCAAGCCTGGTGCTATTTTCTGCACTCTTTCTACCCGGACATGATGCGTTGCAAGCACCTTGTAAGTTACTCTTCAGCGGACAGGACTCACAACATGCCCTATATTGCCAAGTACTACCGGGATCAAAATTACGATCACCGCGTGGAGGTCAAATACATGATGTAAAATACAAAATGAGATTCAAGTGCTTGTCCAGATTTCCGGTTTTATTGAAACTATATACAGGAACTATGAATATGCGCATCTTTGGACCGTGGCGTTAATTTAACGTGAAAAAGTATCTCTGAAAACTGTTACTTCTCGTTATTAAGTATTGTAAGATTTATTATTTGCTGCAAATTGTATTAGACTTAATGCGAAGCTTTGTCTTCGAATTATTCTCACTAAAGTTTTTGTATGAACTGAATAAGACTAATTAAGTAAAGTATGTTACCTTATCGCTTGACAGTTTTTGGTTTATAATATTTATCTAGTATTCCATTTTCTGGACAGCTCTTCGAAAGGTATTTGAATTGATTTTTTGTATATGTACTGAACTATGCTTGTAAGTATACATGAACGGAAAGCTTTACTGCGATGCACAGCATTTCCTGCGCCTATCATTGCGTTTTTGGGTATAAATGAGAAAATTCAATAATTTACCAAATAAAATTGTTTTGAATCTAGTGGGTAGCTGTTAAGATATAAGATGTTTGTGAATAAAGAATCGTGTATGTATATAAACTTTTTTCTAATAACTTCATTTTATTTTCGCATAGACACATGCATTCCTTTATCTCTTTTTCCCATATATTAACAGGTAGGAAAAAGTAATATTTATTACGTTGTTAATTTAATATCCCTGTGATTACAATTAAATGTTCATTTCGTTAACTGTGCTAATAATTAGGTGCCCTAAAACGGAGTCTATGTTTATATTTGTAGTTGTTAGTAAATTAAAAACAATTTCAATAAACCATTTG
>JABASD010005062.1:0-13455 GCA_019776165.1 Pogonognathellus flavescens | reverse complement strand
CGGGAGTCGTGGGACCATGGCCGAAGAAGAGCGTAGCGCACGAGAAGACTATAGCCGTGGTAGTGACCGTCACAACAGTAGTAATTCATCGCATCAACTTGCATTTCAAATTGGAAAGTCTGTTGACAAAAGTGTTTCGAAGCCAAATAGTGGGGATCGTTCGGAAGGAGATGAAGAAAATGAGGGAAACACTGGAAGTGAGGGTGAAAATGAAATAGAAGATTCTAATTCTGAATTTGGAGGTGTTGGAGCCGGAGGGGAAATGTTGTCTAGTAGTGGATTAGGAGGAGGTGGAAGTGGCGGCAGTGGAGGAAGTTTTAGCGGGGGAGAATCTGACTCGTCGGATGTTGAATCTATGCGAGTTGCACCTGTCGTCAAAGCTGTTGATTTACCATCAGCAGAACGCTTAGCAAAAAGATTGTACACTTTGGACGGTTTTAAAGTTTCTGATGTTTGGCGACAATTGAGCAAGTCAAATGATTTTAGTAGGGCTGTTGCAACGGAGTATTTAAAGTTTTTCGATTTTGAAGAGCAACAATTAGATGTGTCGTTAAGAAAGTTTCTTGCCGTATGCCCTTTGAGAGGTAATACATTTTAATTATAATTATAGTATTATAGGCAATATTACTATAATTAAAATAAATAACTATAATTATTACTGTACTATTACTATTACTTCGCTGATTGTGAAAAAAATATTTAATTGCGTTGTTTTGTCACTTGTAGGGGAAACTCAGGAAAGGGAGCGAGTACTCTCATACTTTTCAACTCGTTATATTGAATGTTGCCCAAATGTCTTTGCATCTCAAGACAGTGTTCATACTTTGACATGTGCGCTTATGCTTCTAAATACGGACATGTATTCTGGAACCCGGAGCGGTCGAAGGATGACGTGTGCCGAATTCATCGAAAATCTTTCAGGACTAAATGATGGTGCCGATTTCCCCAAGAATATATTAAAGCAACTTTATCATTCTATCAAATCACAACCCTTAGTATCTCCATTGTAAGTCTTTACTTTTATAAAATGCTGCCAAAGGATTTATTTGTAGTTACTGAATTATTTTTCTTCTATTGTAGGGATACGGAAGATGAAGAGTCGAATAGAGATGTGTTACCAATGGATCCTCCAGTGACATCTCCAAGCATGGAATTTAAACGTGGATATCTAATGCGCAAATCTACGTTTGAAATGGGGGGCAAAAAAAGTAAAAATCTAACTGCATTTTGAGCAATTTTTGCGATATTTTCGTCCTGGATTTTGTTAAAAAATAACCCATTGCTTAATTAATTTTTCAGCACCGTTGGGGAAAAGATCTTGGAAAATGTACTTCTGTCGTCTAAAGGAGTTGTTACTAGTATTGTCTCACGATGAAACGAGTAAATCGTCATTACAAAATAATGTCCCAATAAAACTCCATCATGGATTTGCTGCGATGGCCACTGATTACCGTAAAAGGCAACATGTTTTTCGCCTAATAATGGCAGACCGGTCTCAATTTCTTTTTCAATCAAGCGACACTAGGGAAATGAACAGTTGGATCGAAATGATCAATTGGAACGCTGCGAGGTACTCTTCACCTGCTTTAGAAGCTCCCTGTGGTAGCTCAGGACGATTTGAAAAACCACTTTTACCTTCATCTGTTACTAGAATGTCACCAAGAGATCAAGTTGTGACCCATCAGGCCGCACTAGCTAGATGGGAAGAAGAGTTGGAAGAATTGGTATGTTATTGATTTTTAATACCATTGATTAACAAAAAACTGGCACTAAAACGTTTTTCGGTACAACTTAACTAATAATTCATTGTAGAATCAACCCAGGACTGGTAAAGGTTCACCGGCTAACAATAAGCGAGACTACAAGGAAAAAATTACATTCTTCCAGTGTGAGATTCGACGGTACCGAACGTATATTGAAGTTCTTGACAAACGAGCAACTGAAACGAATGGGATGGAAGGGGCCAACGATGAACTTGTTGAACTCCAAGTTTTACCTAACCCCCCTGCAATATTGATGGAAATGGACGAAACATCGTAAATATATCTCTGTTACTCTCAGTTTTCGCAACACAGTTTGCAAATGTTTATTAGACGAATATTGACCGGTGAAGATTCCGGTATTTTTTCTGTACTACAGAATTGTACACGCATTACCATTTTTACATTTTTGTCGCGTTCTCTAACTTAAAAGCTAGATACTGTGTTATGAATTCTACTCAGATTCCAGATTTGTCTAAGGACAGTTTTAAGAGGTTTCTTTAGACTTTAAATATATAATGTGAAAACGTAGTAGTAATTTTTGTATAATATCTGTTATTATGATACCACTGTGACTAATCAAATCAACGCTATTTAGCCTATGTGAATATCACCTAAATCTGGGAATCTATCGATTAATTTCCTGGTTTTGTTAATTACACCTTCAGGTTGTGTTAAGAATACGTTTATATACTGGCAAATAGTTGAATATTCTTGTGTATGCATTGTCAGCGCTAGTATTCAGTATTGAAACCACTGCTTAGCTTAGCTAATTAATTTATATCTGCAATGATTCCAATTCCAAAGATTGGCATATTTGTATTCAAACAATATATTTCGATACTTTAAGCGAAATATTGTAAAGATTAAACTGAAGCTGCAATTTGTTTTAAATAGTCATGAAAATTTGTTTAAGCAACAATTTTTCAATGTTGATCAAATTCCATATTAATTATGTCAGAATTTAGGCCTGTCAGACATAGCGAATCAGAAGGCTGTGAAATATCCATAACCGGCAGATTTCTGGTTTTGGATGTTCCCGTATGTATAGCTTTTTGAGCTGAAAGATCTGGCAGTGGCAGACTTGTTTACGTGTCGCTTCACTCATAGGCCAAAGTCGAAACTGCTTTATTGTACTCACTTCGTTTATTTCTAAGCTATTTATGAACTGGAGATGAATCATTCTAATACTAAGTGAACAAAGAATAACGTAACTTTCGTATGTTCAATGAAATTAGTTTCATGAAAGTAATTGAATTTTATTCCATGACTTGTGACATGATTTACTTACCTAACACATTTTTACAAATAGAATTATGAAACACAAAAAGCTCAGCTATTTAATTAATCTGTTCTAAATCAAGTTCGATATTTTTTGATTGAGTATTGTATGTAATCTCCCAAGGAATCGTGATTTTGGTTTTCAGACAACTCACTCAGTGAAAAAAACTGTTACTGATCTAAAAAGAAGGGACATTCAGTCCCGCAGTATGGGTTAAATTTTTCATGTACTGTATCTATATCGCATTGATTTATTACTGAGGAAGTTACGTTATTTTATGTTCAGTGTTTCTACTTTTTTGTAAATCTTTACTGGTTTAGGGCCCTAAACAATTGAAACATTTACATGCTGCCTCAAATTAAAGAGTCACAGAAAAATTTTAGTTCTTAGAGGAACAATGAGCTAGATGATTGTTAGCTAAAATTATTACAGGGGCTAGTTGATGTATTCCGCGGTAGAAAATAATTCCATGTACAACAGTATTTTCAATATAACAGCATCTACATATATTTGCTTCATTGACATTTGCCTACTATAGCCTATAGTTAGATTAGTATCTACCACAAACTATATACTATTAAGATTTCAAGTTTTCAATTCATACAATCCAAATGCCGAAGGTCGAAACTATTACAGCACAACGTAACGTGAGATATTAAGGAAGTAGGATACATACTGCTTTGATATTATTATTTTGCAATTACAATAGTCATTATCAGATAATAAAGTTATAAATTACTTTCACCACGGTAAATAGCATCGTGACATTGTGCCGTAAAAATCTATATGAACAATGTACGAATCGCATTTTTGTATTATGTTAGGTAGCTAATAAAATCGTTAAGTGGTATAATTTAAGTGGATATTTGTTACAACTCTATACGCTTGTTAGTGATTTACGAATTCTAAGTTGCACACGCGTTGCAAAGTATGAAAAGAATATTATTATTATTATTTTATCTCTGCCAAACATACTACTCGTCTTTTTTAATTTTAGACATAATTTGTTGCTGAGTAGGATGTGTGGGAAACTGTGCTTTCCGATATAGCTTCTCATTTATGTCACGAATGGAAGTGAAACAAATACTCATGTTAATTACAGCTTCATAATACATGCAATGCAACTATTGGACTGATAAACTTGTAATTATAGTATAACAAGGTGGTGGCTCCCCTATTTATTTATTTTTGAACATGACGTAGCGAATGAAATGTATTTCGTAGAAAGTTGTAGGTTGCACACTTGTACTGCACTATATAAATTCAGGTTTAATTTTTCTATCGAATTATATTCATTCGCCTTTACCATGTAGCTGTAGCGTGAGTATCTAAGCAAGCTATGAAAAAAATGTCACAGTGATTAAATACAGGTAGCAGCAAATTAAAGTATTTACTAATGGGAAAAGAAAGGAGTATCGATTTAATTTACCACGAAAGCAATACAAAACAATTATGTACTAAAAATACTATAAAAATATTCGTATTACTACTCAAAACTTAAGCTCGCAAAAAATACATTGTTAACTCAATGACCAAACTATATTTAAAGCTTACAAATTGCAATTCATTCCAGAAATGAAAGTAAGCATAATTAATAATTATTTATTTGCATTTATAAGTTGACAAAAGAAGCTTCTTTGTAAAAAAATAGTTTAGTGAAAGGTAGGAAAATATTTGAGGATTGAATACCCACACTTTTACTAAATCCGTTTGTACAACTCATACATTCTTTCTATTCACATTATGTTCATAACTTCCATTTCTACAGTCTATTACAATTTAGGTTTAATTGTTGTGTTATTAGTTACTAAATATGATTTTGTTATCACAATGCATTGTACTGTTATTAATTATTAACTGTTAATACTGTCATAGTCATAATCTCATTAATTATTAGCTACTATAACTGCTACTACGTTGATGTATTGAAATAATTATCGAAAATTGTGATGAAAGGATGAGCGTTAATTGCGTTGAATGAAATTATCCTTTAAAACCAGAACTACATCATACAATGTAATTCCTCATGTATTGTAAATCGTATAAGACTATTAACTAAGATAGGCCAAGGGTTAATGCATAGTCTGATGATATAAAGTAATAAGTAATGAAAATGCATGCAGTTTAATAATTTCACATTTGTATATACATCGTAAAAATATTAATACATACTATGTGTACATTTATACAGTTTATTTTATACATAATAATTACTAACTGTATATGAGTTAGTAAAGTGTATTATAATTATAATATTAAATGTAATATGCAATGAATTCTCAGTTTACGACGATGATAGCGTAATAATTTGTATTATACAGACATACCATTATATCAGTAATATAATCTACTAATAATTTATTGTCTACTTGTGCGAACTTGTTAATCAATATTATGCTGCTATATTAATAACGATACTTATTGTACCAATGAATATTCAGAGTTGATCTGTCGCTGTTCAATTGGCCATGCGTAGTTTGTTGCTAAATAGTTTTAACATGGTAATTAAAAAATAATAATATGATGTTTAATATACAATTATGTGCTATGTAATTATGCAATGTTGTTTCGTTTGTAGATTGTTATATGAGAATCTTTAGAATTATCTATATGTGTGTGAGCAATTACTAGATGACTTGATTGACAGCGACCATTTTGGCTCATTTGTAGTTGTACTCACTCAACATGCCAATAATTGCTGTTGAAGGCATTTCAAGGAGGAAATACTACTGTAGCTTAAAAATACTTCTCGGAAATTATTGTTGGAATTTTTACAGGTTATTACTACAAATATATTTCGAAACTATAAAGAAATGACACAAAGCGACTAGTGAACAAATTGAGATGTAAATCTGATGAAAAATACCTTGTTCTTTGGTAACATAATAAAAATTTGCATACATTCAACTATGTAACTAACTGTTTTCTGGAAATTGTATTATTATGTAACTTAACTAAACATACATTTTAAGAGTATTGTGAATTGACCCGAAAGTACACTTCTGCGGAAAAGTGGCCTGTCAACAACAGTTTAACACTTATTAGCTGTAATTTTACATACTACTACATAAAATTATTAGAACTCACGAACTCAGATTCAGATATAAGTCTATTAAATTAGCAGTAAAGATATTCTAATTTACATACGATCGATCGCTACTATTTCGCAGTGAACAAAATGAGAAAAATATTTGAGTAGAGACAGTCGCAAGAACTAAAAGTATATAATAAAAAACAATAAGTAGAACTTAGAAAGTGAAGTCAGACGCAGCTCTATAAAGAAAGAGAAACAGATTTCAGACTTTTACAAAGTATTACAGCATTTTTGGTATTAGTGTCATCTATAGAGTACTGTGTAGAATGTTAGCGTTGTTGGTGTCATGTCGATGTGTAAGTATGTACTGAATACTTTTAATGTACATACTACTCCTAATATATCCATGCAAATAATTTATTAAATAAATTCTATTAGCGCTTAGTAAAACATAACTTGCTACAAATACCTAACCAAAAATTCCAATGCAACTTAATAACAAATCTGATGAACAGAATGTGTATAAAAAGTACATCGATTTACGTGTAAAGTAACGTTTACGTACGCTGTTCTTGCTGTTGTAGTGTGTAATAAAGATTAAACACAGACTAGTACCTAGATAGACATATAGAAACTACACGAGATTGTGCGTCCGTAGTAGACAAGAGCGTTTCCATACGGTCATTAAGGGCAAGTGCTCCCAGATTCTCAGATTAAGGTCAGCAAAGACCGGAAATAAGACCTCAGAGCGCTCGTGCCCTCCCCCCAGATTTGAATCCTAGATACGCCCTTGAGGCCCTTGGTAGTAGAATAATTGCATTTATTACATATTATTACGCAACTGTATTGTTAATAATAATAATTTGTACATTGTTATAACGCAGTGGGTGGACAATCTGCTTGAATCTGCAATTTCTTTAACACGTCACAATTAATTCTACTACATAAATTATTGTTATACTAAACGAGCAACGAATATTGTCATTTTTGAACTGGGTTAATAGCCACGGTAAAAATGCCTTAACTATTTATTGACATAAATTGATTGATGTGTGTACCTTACCAACACGCGCTGCTAATATTATAATAATATGACTAAATCTAAATGTAAGTGTAATTATTACTAACCGCTTATTTACACACATTTATGATCTATAAGTAATCAATGTTAAAGCAATGTCTTTGTCAAGTCAAATGTGTTTAGTTGTCGTTTTGTAAGTTTGTCTGCCTTTAGTACATGTTATTATGTGTCGACTGTTTGTAATTAGTTGTGTTATTCGGTTGTATGAATACACGAAAACGTTTGTGATGCACAAAATATATATTCCAGCAATAAATTCATAAGTAGATGACCATGAATCAGTGAATCTCAACTGACTCGCTCGACTCTTTTTTGTTATTACAGAATTGTGTTTGCATGCATTTATGTTGCACTACACGCTCAAGCCAATACCACAATGATAATATCTGCTATTAGCTATATCGACAATAAGTTTTATTCTGGCAATCGAGGCACACAAACACGATACATGTATACCTACAAGCTTTTTCAGAAAAAAGCCTGAACTTACAATTAGAATATTATCAGGTATGTCTTCAGCACTACATATCATCAAGGTCACCAGTCACATTCACATAAAATAATATGGTAAAGATATTTAGATATGTATTGTACCACAGTCACACGTGCTTAAGATCGTCTTTGTTTTTTGTTGATTCTCCGATTACATAATTAAAGCTTCCTAAATACTTTTTGTAGTTAGTTATGTACTGTACTAATAATATTGTATGCATAATACACATAATATTTTATACTTTCTGCTTTACGTAATTCTTATGCGCCTAATTCTTTCATTCTGGTTTTAATAGTCGTGCGTGTGCTACTTTTATTACATTCTTTAGTATTAGTGCGATTTGAAGTATGAATATTAGAATATTATGCTGCATAATATGCAATATGAATGGACAAACAGTAGCGTAACTATAGCTCAAACCTGGAAAGGGTACACTATAGGATGGGTCATCTTGCATGTCCCCTTCTGGAGTTGCGTTGGTGTCAAAACAAACATGTTGTGTGACAATGACAATAAAAGTAATTTACGTTTTGAATTCACTAGTCAAATTTAGTAAAATTAGAAAATAACTTGAATGAGATTCCTACAATATTTTATATCTAGGATAGACTAAATAGGAATTTTTGTTGGGGGAGCAGACTAGTGCACTCATTGTAGTTACTACGGTCTATGTGAGCAAATGTAGCTGTAGGTTAATTATTCCTAGACGTCATTTCATGAATTTTGTCTCGCGTAACTCCTGTATTTGTATGTACATAATAACATAAGTGCTTTGGTTCCACATAGGAAGTAAAAATTACATAGTAGAGTCGAAGTAGGGAAGCATGAAGCTTTATTAAAAATATGTCTCGTATCTTGTCGCATTGTGGTCCTATAAATTCTGTATGCAGTAGAAAGCAATTTGAAATGACCTTGGGTTACTCAAGTTAAATAGTGTTCATTTTCATCCCTTAAAAAATCTTTTTCCAGACTTATTTCATGTGACATGTACTGCAATGTTGGGTCTTGTCCTTGTCTATGTATCTCTGTAAGCTGCCAAGACAGGATTTGAATAGGACAAAACAAGTTCTGGAGCTTTTGCTATAAAGGTACAACTAAACTCTACAATGCATTGCCGCATATGTTTACTATGCAAATGGTTTGTGGTGTGGTGTGGGTCTTGTCATCTCATGAAATTGCAAGATTACAAATTACAGATGTTTTTGTATGTAGTACTCTTCCTAACTAATTTCATTTCTCAATTTGATTTATTAATTAATTGTACTTATAAATATTTACACTCTATTTGCACAAATAAGTTAATTTTACATACAAGTGAATATGAAATGGAATATCATACATGCCAGTAGGTATTTAGTAGATAGATACTACATCAGTGTATTTTATTCGAAACACATTGTGACAAAAAAGTACAATTTTTATCTTAATTTTTAATATTTATTATCTTCTGTTTTTCAACATTCTAAAGAACTAGACCAGCTATTTCAAAAGCTAAAGATAAATAGGTTCTAATAAATGTTATTATTTTAAATATTCTTCAAAATCTATCGTACTTGCATGAAAGGCCGAGAGACATCATAAAAATGTACGATTGTTTTATTATGTAATGCTTGTTATTTGGGTGTTTTAACAGAATTATTATTAATTATGCAAAATCGCTTGCTAGTGCAAGTTGGGCAACTACTTAGAACTAATGCACTTGTAGCGTAGTGTAGGCTTATACAACACATTTTCCGTTGCAAGTGCACTACTCATTACACATATGCACTTGCACGATTTGCTACAAGGTAGGTGTATAGGTAAGGTACTACAATGCAAATAATTGTTCATATGTTATGGTAAAGTCTAGTAAATTCCTTCATTTTACTGTATTTTATATAATATTTCCAGATTCGTTCTATCCTTATAGTACAATTATACAGAAGAATGCAAAATGCAATCCTTCATATTCATGAATGACCTTCATTTACTCCGAAGTACATGAGATTGCCGATTGCCTGATGTGTATCTTTATATAGTAGTTTGCTAAAGTTGCTTTGGCTCTGAACAGCTTGGTTGGTTTGTAAATGCAAAACTGCAAAATCAGTCATATTGATGTGGTTTAATTTTTATTCCATGAATATTGAATATAGTTTACATCAACTCTCTTTTGTGGGCTTATTATTATTTCATGGACTTTTCTACTGTAAACTGTAAATTCTTGTTTTTAGTATTATACTAAATGATATAAAGTGTTTAAAAATGTTCTGACTGATGTTTGTTTCTAATGTTTAATGAGTGCATGCCCTTGTTTTATCTGCAATGCAATGCTTATCTCAATCTCAGTAGTTATACAATACATAAAATATTAGGTACCCAATACCCATACAAGTTATACAGTATAACTACAAGGTAACATTAATTTAATGCGTAGAAACTGAAATAGTAACTACTTAAATGTATTATTATTTACTTTGCTTCTATATCTTTTTCACTTAATGCATTTGAAGTGGGTATGTATTATGTACATTTTTGTATGTAAATATTACAATTTGACAAGCATTTCTACGTAGGACGAAAGATAACGTTACATAAGTTGTCAGTGGCCACAGCTTGTCATTTGTAAAGCAGATAAAAGTGTATTTTAAAGATAGAACGTATGAAAATTATCTCACAATGAAAAAGTATTAAATAATATATAACGTTTATAAAATGGAAATAAGAGATAATCCTGCTGTATTCCATATAAACATCTCAATGAATAAAATCATAAAACTATTAGATCTAATTCCTCATTATCCTCATTAAAGCACACAGGCAACAGAAAATTATCTCCACGTACTTATAAATCCAAATCAAATAATAATATGTGTGACTGGGTTGAGGATTCGCTTTACAAACTTTAAATTGCATACATAACGCAAATAATGTCTAACATTTACACACAAAGCACTTTTATCTCTCTAAAACCCACACTATTCAAATTAAGATCAATGTTGTTGTCAGCTATAAAGTTATGATTATATGCTGAATCAATTTCTAACTACGCAGTAACAGTTGCAGTCACACTGCACGGTTTTAACACTTAAGTTGTGCAGATTATGCAATGCATACTGTATACCTACATTATTCTATCATACACAGTGGTTAATATAAAGAGTTTTAGAATAGAATAGATTTTTTGTTATAAATGATAAAGTTGTTTCTCCCTTTGGCATTTAATATTATATTATGATGCCTTACGCTTGCAACCAACGCAATAAATATCGTTGATTCACCCACAGTTGGTGTATTAAACACACAAAACCGTAAACTTTGTGTTAAAGTTTCAGAGGAAAAATATGGAATGAAAAAGATTGTGAGCTACACAATGCTTTTGCAAAGCATTAATGTGGTTAACATTTTCGTTTTTCCACAGTGCTGGTTCGCCTAATTGCAAGTATAATCCGTAAACATCTATGTAATGGTACCAAAGAGTAAACAGGGAAGTGTGCAGTACATTTTACGTTTAAGTTTAACACATTCTGTTAGAAACTCATTCCCTGTCTCTTCTCTGAAAATACCGATTTACAAACAATGAAAGCATGCTAAAAAGTATTAAGTAGGTCAGAAACACAAACAACGAGGAAACGAATAATGTTAATCTGGACTAAGAAAACAGAGCTGGCTAGTTTGTTATATGCAAACACATGAATGCGGAGTAAACTCGGAAGGTAGGGTTAATTGATCCCAAACTCTGAAATGAACTAAGAACTAAAATGCTTGTTATACAATATAAAACTGGGAATACTTACAAATAATTTCATTTAATAAACCAGTTTTGTTTGGCGTGTCACGTCGCACATTGACAAGACATCTGAAGGTCTCGAGTTCAGAATAGAATACATTGTAGCCTAATAATCTTGATGATTTGTTTTGTATAAATAGAAATTACAGTAGAATATAGGTACAAGTAGAAGTACTAAAGTAATTGGTTGTACGATCATGTGGGGATGTTCAAGCAAAAATAATTACAAATCGGTTAGATAGAAGAAATATGGTTACACAAACGATTGATTGTATATTTATAAAAATGACGTAGTTTCCTAACAGCAATTAGAATTCACTATCTGATTCCGTGATGTTGAGCTGAAGAAGTGTCGAACGAGATTTTGGATTTTACATAAGTTGGAAACTTGGAAGTTTTGCAGTCGATTTTGAATTTTTAGCCCATCCGGATGCTCTGGATAATTTGGAATACAGCTAAAATTTAGAAAATAAAACGCACATTAACATCAGTTTTTACGCAATAAATCATTATTAGCACACTACTTATATTTTGTGTACAATAAAAGGGGTTAACAATTCCTTTTAGCTAATTAAACTGCTAAATAAGGCCATTGACCAACTTCTGTATTGTATGTGCATAAATCGCATATATAATACAATGCGTTATTACACAATTCATCCAGCAGAAACAACAAACATATGGTTTAATATACTGCCCGAAATATCAAAAGCAAGCTAACAAAACTTCATCATTAAAATCTCTTGCACGTGCACATTGACGTTAATTAGACTGGCCAGTGTTTATCAGCTGTTTAGTACAAAAATATTTTGATTCATTTAGAACGAAAATTAGTAAATCATGTTGACACTTCATACCTGATCCACAGACGACGAAGAGAAAGAGTCCCATTAAGAATGGGCTTACAGGATATTTTTCTTCTGCTTGACGCTGTAAAAAATAGAAAAAATAAATAAAAAATGTGACAAATAAAAACAGCTCCGCTATAAAATATCATTTACACTTTTTATTGAAATGACGTAAGAATGTAATTTTAATTACTTGGGATTTGGGTACGTTTCCCCTCAAAGCGACCATTTTACTGGCCTTCTCATTGGCAATACGCATTCTTTGCTTGGCCACCATGGTTGTAAAGTGTCAAGGGTTCAAATCCAACAGTAATTTCGAAAAAGTGGAGAAATTGAAAGCAGTTCGTAAAGAATTACGCAGCTGTTTACAAAATCAACTTCACCTTCTCCACAACCGAAATAAAGTGAGAGAGAGTTCTTCCTGAGAATTCAATACTCCACTTGTTCACAGCCTTTGCATTGCATTGCCCAAACCTTTTTACTTCATGCAAAGCCCCTTTTGTACGTCCAACTCCAAACATTCTCACAGACCAATGTAAATAATACACAGCCGCAATGCAATCGCAAACAAACTCGTCGTAAACGCCTTTCTTGTAACCTTCCAGATTTAGCTACGTTGTGTGCAATGCGATTCTTACGTAAATTATTCTGAGGGGCTACCTTTGTAAATCTCAACATTTGGATTTATGCTTGGCAAAGACGACTTTCACAAAAATATGCCCCAAGCGAAATAAGTCAACGTGGAACATTTCCACTGCCACACCGACACCTGTTGAAGTTTCTGCATTTGCCACATCATTCAAATCCAAAGTCGCACTTGCATTGCATGTATGTACATAAAACACTAATGCAGTGATTTCGCAAGAAATTATGCAATGTAAATAATATAAAATCTATGATTAAGAAATAGAAATCTTAACACAATTGATACAAACTTTTGTCGTTGGGTCTATAATGAGAATGAGGAAATATTATAATAATTTAATGAGCACCTTTAACTTTAGTAAAATGGAATATTTCATCAAGTTTCATCTTTCATGTAAAATTACTCCAAACAGGCAGGCATAAGATGATGAGACGACTGCGAGGACTCCAGTCCAGTCCAGACTGCGAACTGCGACTCGGCTGCGCTGCGGCTTGACTGACTGGAGGAATTTTTCTTACACTAATTTATGACTATACCAATACGAG
>JABASD010005061.1:0-13459 GCA_019776165.1 Pogonognathellus flavescens | reverse complement strand
TGGTTTTAGAACGTCACAGCAGTTGTGTTTGACCCATTGACTTTCCGCTGGGTTCAAAATCGTCGCAGGGTTTACGTTGTAGGGGTGCGCCTCCCCTTAAGGAAGGGAGAAGTATATAGGTGGTTCTCAGCGCTGTTGGAGCAAAATGGAATTGAGCAAAATCTCATTGTGTCTTTGCCTGTCTGTTGCTGTTTTAGCAGTTGCAAATATTTCATTTGCTGCTACAATAGTTGAAAAAACAATTCCAGAAATTGAAGGCACGTGGAAAATAGTTCCCGAAAATATTTCCTTTAACGGAGTAATTTTCGAGGGTTGGATGCAGTTAAAAAATGAAGAAAAATTCAAAATCCCCACATTATCACTTAAAAAGGGCAGTAATGTTTATTTCCTTCGCGTATACGTAAGCAACTCATTCAGTGGAACCGTAAAAAGAACCGATAACTCCTGGAAAACAATAACTCTTGTCGCTACAAAAATCGGTATTCCTGAATACAAACGAGTGTTAGAAGAAGGAATTCTGCACTTAATTGGCAACCCAACTTCTGTTGATGTGGAAAATGATAAATTAATTCTCAAAAAAGAAAATTCTACAGCTGTATTTGCTCGTTGTGAGTCACAACGAACAAATAATTTCATAACTTATTGCGACTAATTTTTTTAAATTTCGTTGACAGACTTATAATAGTTAATTATATTGTTACAGTACCATGTATTGTTCATTGTAATCTACCGAAATAATATGCTAGTACTTATGATGAGAGTTGATTGGAGTAAATCAATTTCAGAATGCATTTTAATTCCTTGATATCATATTAAATTAATTTTTTAGCTGAATAATTTATTATAAACATCGTAATTATTGTTACAATAATTATTTTCACTTTACCTTTGAATAACATTTTTTATAACTATACTACTAAAATTTCTTATTTGCTAAGTTGTACATTCATTAGATTTTTCAACAGAGTATTGAATTGACAAAAATATTTTTCAGAAGATGAATTGCTAAAAACTAACAATAAATTGTTTATCTATATACTCTATACTGTAATAAAATTGTATTTTATATTACATAAATAATAAAAAACAAGATTTGAAAGATAAAATGTAATTCATATTACAAATACATGACAGTCTTAAAACAGACAACTTTGGTTGTAAAAAAATAAACTTTTCGATTGACTCAAAAATTAAATATTTCGGTTCAAGCGTGTTTTTGTTTAATTACCGGAGTTTGAATTCGTCTTAAAACTTGGTTTAAGTAATGTGATACAACATTATTACTGTTACTGCCATCAGAATTATTATTGATGACTCCAATTCGTTTCAAAAGTTGAGGCAAAAGTCCCTCATTAAAATGTACCTGTGGTGGGGAGGATGCCGATTGATAATGGAATTGATGAGATGAAACGTCTTGATCCAAATTATTTTGGTATTCGTAAGGATTTTGCAACTTTGGCTTTTTGTAATAATTCGGGGGAGATTGAGGAGGACTGCCCTGAGGAAATTGTCCGAATGATGAAAACATCGGTCTGAAAATCCGATTCATTAAATAATTCATTCTTTGTTCAAATGCGGGAATGATATGATGCAAAGTTCGGCCTTCTACTTGGTAATCATTCAATCCAGAAATCGGTAATTGGTTTTTTTCAGGTGTTTCAGCTTCAATACTCCTTTTACTAATACCGTGATGATTTCGATTATAATACTGGTCGTTGTTGTAATAATCGTTATTTGAAGATTTGAAAATATTCGTGATGGGAGAAAATATTGACGGTTTGTGTTCCACAACACGGTCATTTCTGTAGTAAACTGAAGAGGAGGGATCATACGGATCTTGATTCACGTCAATGTACACAGGGGCAAAGGGAGACCACAGTTTGGAAAGTAAATAATTCAATTTAGATTCCAAATACGATTTCTTCTCTTTCAAAAATCCGAAAGTTCTTGGCTGAGTGTCAGAAGCCAATCCAACTTCATCCCCACTCGAGGCTTCCTCCGTATCCAAAAGCACAACCGCAGTTTCGTTGTTTGTAGATGTCTCATTCAATTCACTCACTCCAGGAACTGGCAATTCCTAAAATAAATTAAAAAAATCTTTATATTTTTAAACCATTTTTTTATGTTCTGGTAAATAAGAGAAGTAATCTTTTTAGCAATCTCAATCTCACAACCGCAGTTTTCCAATAATTTAAAAATTAGTAACGTCAAATTGAAAAAAGTACTCACGTCCTGAACAAAAACAATTTTTGCAGAATTGCACAAATTGGAAACAGCCACAGCTAACACACAAATTGTCCAGAAATTCATGGCGAAATTTCCCTCCTTCGGTTTGTTGTAGACTGAAATAAAATAATTATGTAAACAATTGTAAGTTGCTTTGACTGTTACTTTTTAATAATGAAGTAGAAATGGCAAGTGATATTCTCAACAAGATTTTCTGCTGTATATATACCTCGGATTTGTCTCAAGTGTAATTGTGACAGAGAACAGAACACTGCACTACATACACATCGCGGTACCTTGCATTTTGCAAGATAACGGAATCAGGATGCAAAATAATGCAGTGACGCAATGGGACAATCATTTCTGAGCTTAAAGACATTCGAAAGGATTTCTTACAGTGAATCCCAGCCGCAGTAAACAAATGGTGAATGGTCTGCATATGCAGTACTAGGAATTTCCAACTTTCATTATAAGCAGTTGACGTTTTGCCATGTGCATTACAACAAAGTGCAAATTAAACATTTAAACCTCACCTACAATCATCAAGCGGAAACGGATGACAGATCTCTGTAAATACACAGAGGATATGTCATACGTTCTTCTTCATTGCAGATCTTTTTATAAAGGGGTGGAATCAGTTAAAGCGATGATTCATTATTAAAGAAAGTATCTATGTAATTAGAGATTTTACTAATCGTAAATATCAGGCCCGTAGCCAGGACTGAAAGTTGGGGTGCTCAGCATAAAAGCTCAACCCGAATCATATAAATAAAGTTGTCAGAAAATCTCTCATTCTATTCCCATTTTTTCATTTTTATCAAGACCAAGTGAATTACTCTGGAAAAATGAAGTGGTCCCTGATTTTCGGTTTGACTCCTGCAGTAATGATAAGAAAAGAAGCGGAAGTATAATATTTATCACAGTATTTTTATTTTTGACAGAAGATAATAAGTTCCTAGTACCTATACCTATCCATCACATTTTATCACAGTGCAATGAATAGTTTGACCTGAACAGATGAGGTCACAATGTGTCGGTGGTTTCGTTTTTCAAAATCTATCTCGTACATTTTCACAAATTTTAACAGTAATGTTTTGAAGTAATTGTTAGTTTTTTATTCATAAAAAATGTTTGGAATTTAATTTTGGAATTCAGTTTTCATGGGGGTCTTTTGCAAGATTAATAAATTAATTAGCAACGAGGTGGGATAATTATTCGATTTATAATTCACTTCCCTTCCCGTAAGTGAGCGCGGGCTGAGTGTCATTAGTAAATTACAATAATGCAGAATACGCAGAGTAACAATAAAATATTCTGTCTGAATTACATGACACGAGGCGATTCTCAAATGTATAATACATTCTTAATTGCAAATTACGGCATTAGTATAGTTGAACATATAAAAAGGTAGACAATGAATATTATACTGAAATATAATTTAGTGTCTTATGTAAGAGGTGTGGTTTATCATAATATGGGACCTTATACATATAAAAGTCATTTAGAGTCTGTAGGCATCTAAAGTTGGTCAATGAGTCATCATCCTAGCAAGCGTTTGTAAAAGAGAGAGTTTACGGATGCAGAAATTCTTCTTCCTATATAGATGCACCTACCTATATACAACAACGTATTATATACCTTCCTACACTTAGAACAAGATGAGCCATACTATTTTACATGAGTGATGAATACAGCGTTATTAATGTACATAAGATATTTGCACAGGTAGGTGTATAGACATAATAGATCACAAAGATGAGGTCTTCAATTAAATAATATGCATCTACTTGGTTTTCCCATGTGATATGATACTACTACATGTAGTATTACGGTAACGGGATTTATTCTATTACAGTAACACATCAAAGAGATTTTTTGCAAGCGCACACATAATCAAAGCTGGCTTATGGTTGTGTAAAACATAGACAGTTAGACAACTCTAAAACCCATGTAGTTGTCTAAAAATTATATTAAGATAAAAAATGGCTTATGAAAATAAAATAGTACGCTGATATTAAATGGATTTCTATTTGTCCAAACTTACTTCGAAAAGAAAAAAGTACAGCAAGATATTTGGATGAAATAATAAATTTTAGAATGTAATATAGTAATTCCAGGTAATTCTCCAGAATATTATTTTTGTTTGTTTTGCTTAGCCAGCGAAGCCCTGCTACTAGTTTCATTATAGGTTTAAGTTTTTTAATTACATTTAATTATTAAATGCAAATAAATTTAAAAAAAATGAATTAAAATTATATACTTATAGAAAGAACTTAAACCTTCTGGACTCTGGATTTGAAAGAAATGGGTAGTTTCAGTTAACGATGGCAGGGAAGTTATACGCACATTGCACGTATATGAACTTTATTCACTTTTTTACAACATTTGTGCACATACAATAATTTTTGAGAATGTAGTCGCTCATGCATTCACTTTGTCCTTTGTAACTGTTGATTCTACTGATTGGACCTAAACTGACTTCAGTTCCATTACCAAATGTCCTGATTTTAGCTTCAAAATGCCCTTTGCCAGGTTCAACCTCTACAGCTATCACAAGATCCCAATAATTTCCAACGATGCTGGAATCTGTCTCAACTTTTCCACTTTTACTTATTCTTCCATACAACAGTTTTGAAAACTTAAGACGTGAACACAAATTTGAGTTTATAGGAACTTTCAAAATTTCGTTTATTAATTGCACAACATAATATCCCGTGTGCAGAGACATCGGAACTTTCTTTGACACTTCGATTGGAGTTATATCGCACATGCAAAACATTTGTGGAATCCCAGAGTTTTCACACGTTCTGTTTTCGGGGATGGATGAAAATAATGAGTAGAGTTCAATAGACGTGGAAGAATTATGCATATTTCTTTTGTTTACTAATCGATTAGAGGAATTAACACTTTCCTCCGGCATTTGTGAAACATTTGTGTTTTTTAATACAAATGAAGTGGCAAATGATAAAATATCATGGAAAGTTTCGTGGAGGTCAAGTGGAGAACACAATTTGTCGCTGTTTGACTGTAAATTCTTATACCAACGCGGCCGGAGGGCTTTTATTGAATCGGGAAGACGGACAAAAACAAAAGGCAAACTTGCCTCATAATATCCCACAAAAGTTTCACGATAACCACCAAAAAGATAACCTTTAGATGGAAAAGACAATTATATTAAAACTATATTAAATTATACGACATGATATACAATAAAAAAGCATTTACAAATTAAAGTTTTCATTCTTACTTACCATGATCACTTATGAAAAATATGATAGTATTATTTACATCATAGTCCTGGTTTTTTATTACATCATTCATAAACTCTCGAAACTCTTCGTCGTAATTCTAAAATTAAGAAAAACATGCGATTATTATTAAATTTCGAAATACAGCCTAATTTTTAATACGTGTTCGTTCTCGTGATATTAGTAGTAGATACCTTAAGTCTGTTAAAACTGCTGTGCCCAGCGGATGTAAACCAGGATAAGAGAAAATACGGGTAATTTGATCCAACCGTTTTTATAAACCTTTTAATATATTCTAAAATATAGCCCGTGAAGGATTTACCAGAAATGCAATTTTTGGCATAACTGCCTTTCTGTTTACTAGCAAAGTTAAGCTGGGCATTCATTAAGGTACGTAGATAATAATCCGATGGTTGTTCAACAAATCCCGTTTTTTGGTAGTTAAAAATCGCCAAATCAGGTTCGTCCTCTAAATGTGCGGTCATATAATTCAAAGCGCTAAAATTCTTCCATATGAAAGGACAATCATCAACTTTTGTCATTCGATTCGGGTAACAAGTTCTAAGTTCACTCAAGCCTAACCCTGCCATTGACGACATTATGTTCGGAAAAGTATTGTCGCCTTGAAATTTAAAATATTTTTATGAACCATGTTTCAAATACTATTTTTTTTTAAATGCAATAATTTTTTTAACATAATTCAAACCAGAAAATAAGACTAACCAGTTTTTGTGTAGCCTTTAAGTTCAATAAAATCATTTTGCAGAATGAATTCTCTTGTTTTAGGAAGGGAACGTATCATTTGCAATCTGGAGGTAGCATCAACACCTATTTTGAAACGATAAATATAGTTTCGGTATTAATTGTCAACTTTCATATTTTTCGGTCTTCATTTTCAGCCCTTTATTAATTAATTAGTATAGTTTTGTACTTACCAATTATAAGAACACTTGGTGGTTTTTGTTCGTTTTTCATGTTACTCC
The DNA here is from genome assembly GCA_019776165.1 of Pogonognathellus flavescens. Taxonomy (NCBI): domain Eukaryota; kingdom Metazoa; phylum Arthropoda; class Collembola; order Entomobryomorpha; family Tomoceridae; genus Pogonognathellus; species Pogonognathellus flavescens. Next base: position 7,002 of record JABASD010005061.1, on the reverse strand, counting down.
AAGCCTTTGCCTTTTCTTTGGTTTTATTGGAATGTTTCTCTGGGGGAAGAACAATTGCATGAAAGTCTGTTACGTTTGTTCCCGATTCACTCGGGCATTCAATTTGTGCATACGGGGTATCAACTTCCGTACCTTCACTCGTGGCGGATATTTCCACACAATCATCAGATAATCTTGAAGAACATAATAAAATATGAAAAATACAATGACACAAATGAGATCGATTTAAAACGGATAAAGAAAAGGTACAATTTTTAAACTTACAGGAATTTCAAGTCTGCCCGTTTGTCATATTTTTTCGGGTCTTGATTAACTCGTGTGATCGCTTTGTAGCAACAAAGAGTTTCTTTCAATGTCTTTTTTGTTCTTTCGTGTTGATCTAGCACCAAAGACTATAATTGAGGAAACAAAAATCCATCAATAAAAATTCTGTAAATGCAGTTTGGACAAGGGCGTGCCCAATATCTGACGTGGTGGCTTTTACGGGGGCTAATTTGCAAATTAGCCTCTTTCTGGTGTTTTTGCGGTTCTTTGTGCCTCCAAACGCAACACGTTTTAGATCGTTCCTCCCCTTTTTGAATTTTCTTCTTAAATATAATATTTATGATGAAGAAAAGTACTGGCTCGAACTAAACAACATCTTTGTTAGAAAGTGTTCATTTATTGTCAGTTAGTTCGAGCCAGTACTTTTCTTCATCATATAAATACTATTTTTAAGCATATATAAACAGATATAAACAGATTCCAGAAAAATGGGGTTATTATGTGGCAAATAAAGTGAATGAGGGAAAAGTTAGTTCATCGAGAAACTGTAAAACTGTGATGTATGTTGCTAGGCGGATATGGAAAAGCTACTGATACAGAAAAGTTTCAGAGTTTGCACAAGACATGTTGCTGTCATAGACAGTGTCACAGTGTCAGTCAATTATCAACTACTGTATTGGCAGCCTATTTGCTCTTTTCTTCGGCTCATTAGCATTATAGTATCGTGATAATATTATTTGCATAATCAGAGTTGTAATTTAAATCTGTTACCCCCAGTGGATAGGTGGGACGATGGGTAGGTGCTGTTGTGTTAAAGACGCAGGCGGTGCGGCTGTTGGATTCGCAGCCATGAATATTGTAAGCAAATCATTAATGCATTATTATTTTTAATTTCCCTAAGATATCAATGTTGAATATCGTTTTCATCCGAAGTGAAGCTCTTATTGCCTATACAGCTATAGATCAATCTTTGTTCAAGCATTTTCATGTTTATGATTTATCAACAATGTGGCAGGCACTTTTTGGAGCCTTACTGTTGATATGCAGCAGGGATTATCATACTCAAGCCAACGCTGCGAAAAATAAGAAGGAATTTCGTAAGTTTTAGTAAACACCAATCGTGTTAAACTGATGACTGCAATCTATAGTTCAGCATTTTATTTATCAATGTATTTTCGTTTTACAGTCGTTGCATACCAAGCCGCTATAGACAAAGAAAGGCTGCCACAAAACACAATATATCAGAGTAAGTCATAGTCATAATTGCATTCAAGATGGTATTTAGGTGAGACGGGTTCACAAAACTATTTGCGCTGGGACCGAAGGCCGCAAATAAACCCGTTTTTATACATGAAGGCCCCATATAGCTGCCATACCATTACCGAATCCCAGATACACCCTTGAATAAACCAATCAACATTCATCATTGCATCCATATTCTTTATCCTTAACTGTTATAAATATTTACATCGCTTTTTGGTACACAAAACATTATTTCTCATTTATTATTTATTATTATTGCAGGTAAATATGATATAATCATAGCAGGTAATAAAGCAAGACTATAATATTATTGTTATAGTATATATATTATATACTAACACACTAACACTCAAATATGTTTTCTACTTTTGTTGTATTGACTGTAGATAATTTACCAAGAAAATCGAAATATTTTTATAATTTCAGAACGTCAAAAAATACAACATCGGCTTAATGAGCAGATTGCTCTGTATGTATACTATACCTATTCGTTGATCAATGCCATAATAGTTAGCCTTTTTGGAACCATCGCTGGGATCGTACTGCTTCTTGCTGCTACAATTTGGGTAAATCTATAGAATCTTTTCGACTCAGTAAATCCAGAAATGAAACTAAATGCGTGTTAATAATACTGTTTCGATTTTTGTGATTTGTAGAAAAACAAATGCTTGATTGCGGCTTGGATTGTTTTTGAATGTCTTGCCCTGTTAGCAGTTTGGGCAACGGGGGGCCTTATTTTAAGAGTGGAATATTTGATTAACTACCCCGAAGATGAATCTTCTGGACCTTCCAAAGAACACGACCGATTTGATACAATGCCATTTTCAGGGTTATTATTATTGTGTTGTTCCCCCTTCTTCCTTTGGTCGATTATTGCTGTCTGCATGTCCATGAATGGTTTGTTAATTTTACTTTCCGTCTTATAATTTTTTTAAATAAAAAGTATTTTACAATTCCACCTGAACAATTGAACAGACATTCTATATGGAGACGGACAACAAAGTCAAATGTCTGGACAACAAGGACCGATTTCTGGACAACAAGGACCGATTTCTGGACAAAGTGACCAGCAAATGCAACCACCGAGCAATCAGCAAATGCAACCGCAGTACGGCGGTTATCCAATGCAACCTCAGTACGGGGGTTATCCAATGCAACCTCAGTACGGGGGTTATCCAATGCAACCTCAGTACGGGGGTTCTCCAATGCAACCTCAGGTGTACCAAAAGCCAATGCAACAAGAACAAACCCAACCACCTCCAGCTACCAATTAACTAATTATATAGCAATATTTATCAGCTAGCTAATTAAACCAAAATTGGTAGAACAGAAATATTTACCGTGCTACTAGCTTTTTTCAAAATAAGAAATTGTAAATCGAATAGGTTATTTATAACTAAATCCAACTCTTAGAACTTAAAATTCTATTCCAAATTAAAGAATTATAAGTTGAAACCTTTAATTATAGTAATCTACTTTCATTCGTTCCTAATTCTTGTTGTACAAACTGTGGTATTATGCAAAACTGTATAATGCGTGTGTGAAATGTAAGGGTGTACCCAGGATTGCTCTTTGAGGGGTACGACTTAATAAAGTGACTTTGGGTGTATACATAAATTAAAGGGTTGTTATTACTGTATATAATAATATAAATTATTTAATTAATAATATGACTTGCCCACAGCAAACATATTTATTTACACGCATATAATATGAGAGTGTGCTTATCATCGGAGAAGATAAAACATTTTATTTTCAACTTGCCTCATTTATAACCTGGACAAGAGCTGCATCGCATTTCACGGGCCTAGAACTACTTATAAATTTCTTGATGGATTTGTCAAAAGGATCCACATCAATTATCTTGCAGCCAGTTGTGTTCACCAGAAGTTTAAGAGGTTCCTCGCTATCCTCACTGTAAACAGAATAATACATATTCAGCTTTGAAATAATTATTTTCAACTCCGTTATTCTCTCATTCAACGTAAAATAATTAACTATGCAAGCAACATGTTACAAAATTCATTTAAAGTTACGTGACACAATTCTGTTTTGCTTAAATATATGTATATGTAGGCCATGACCATGACACATGCATAATGTCTATGATAGTATTGACATGTTTATTATTGTCAGCGTTGCTAGTTTGATAATAATGTTACCTGAAAATAATTGCAGGAAGACACAACGTTTTATTTCTAATACACAATGGCGAAGAAAACAGATACTTCGGGTAAATATATAAAAACACAATTAGGAATCCTACGGCTACTACTACTACTGTTTTGCTCACCGGCATTGTTTCCGCTAATCTCTGCTTAACGCAAACTAGCTATGATTAATTAGTTTATATACATTTAAATTTTTAATTTTTGTCATACAGTAAGTATAAATTCATTACATCCCCCTGCTAAACATTTATTCTCATATTCTCATGTATTAAAATTTTACAGAATAATCCTAATAATCGTCCACTTTCTTGAGTACGTAACACTTTCTACACATATTTTATGTTTCACCAAAATCAAAAATGTTTAAAAAATTAACAGAATGTGTAAAATTGAGTGAAATGATAGTTCTCCATATGGCAGGGAAAAATATTACTGAAACATAAATATATTTACAGTTGTTGATACACTCCATGAAATTCAGGGACTTCAGAGTGCGACACAAAATAAGTAAATAATTCACACTGCGACATTCAAACATTACTGACGATGAGTGTCATTATATAGTGGTCACAAATAATTTGCTTTACAGATAAACAGCAGTTTGTTTGTCAAATGTAATTTTTATCTTGTATATGGTACTACAATTAAGTGCAATAAGCATAGGACAAATACATTCAATTTTATTACGACTGTCTTCCTAGGATTGTTTGCTTTTGCTTTATCTTATCATGATTCCTCTGATTATGTCATATTGTTGTCATCCAACCCACCCAAGATATCGCTGAAATCATAAATCGAAAAGTTTAATTAATGCAGGTTGTGAATGCAGACCTATATAGTAAAATATTTTACTGTCAGGTTGAGTATTAAACCTTTAAGCCACGTTGCATTGAAAAAGATGTAGTAAACACTTTAATGATCATGATATCATAAACATCAAAATCTATGCTCCACTGAAACATAAAATAACGCCAAATCCACGAGTAATATTTGCAGTATTAAGATCTGCGTATATTATTTAATCTTATATCCTAAAAAATGCGAACATGATTTGAACTCATAACATATTAATATATAATTTTAATTTACAATTTGTTGTTAAATCCATCCTGTTATTATATTATTACTGAGTCAATTTGGCTACCATATATGTATGGCAGTGACAGTTTTATTTTTAATAAATATTGTTTTTCCCCCTTGCACCATAAAATTCTTTTGTCGGAAACGTTTGTTTAAACTGTGACGAGCAATGCAACTATGCAAGCCTAGTGTGACGCGTTGAATCAATAATTCTAACTTAGAATTGGAAACTATACTATACTATCCGGAGAAACCAGCCTTCTTCATTGTACGATGGTAATATACCTTAGTAATATTAATAGAATTTCAATTCAAACTATCAGGACAGGAGGAATGAAACTTAATAAAATAATATGAGTACAATCAGCTTATGTAACTTCAAATATAAATAAAAAATAAATAAAGATAAAAATGCTTAAAGTATGACGAAACAATTGAAAGGTAACAATACTTTAATAATTCAGAATTTTTCAATTACATTATCAACAGTAATATTCTTAAACTCTTACTTATATTCAGAAAAACGAATGAGAATAATTTCAACCAAATCAAAGAAAATTTATAATTACAGTATTAAATTTAATACTAAAATAGAATGACTAGTATAGGAAGTGTAACTTTGAAGCAATGTATGACTTTATAAGAGATTTTTGACGTTTTCTTTCAGACTCTTATGAACAAACACTGCGTCTGCAATGTAATACCCATTAAGTCGTTTCACAAATATGTATCCTTTCGACTTCATGAATTCCTTCAACGCATCTATTCCTTCGGGAATGTGGTTGTATTCTACGGAAAGTACCTACAACAATTCAAAATAATTTTACAATAAAATATTGCCAAAATATTATGTTTGTACAATATTTGTAAAATTAAAGCTATTAAAATGAGAATTTTAGGAAGTACAGTTTTCTCAGTACAATAAAAATAAAGTTTAATGCGGGTCCGTGTGCTGCATTTGTTTTCACACTAATAAATCATTTATTTAGACAACAAAGTCAGGTTTACCTCAAAAAGTCAAATTATTATGACATGTGTGACAGGGATGATTAATGGTGATACGAATAACGAACAGGTAAATAAAATTGCTGAATGATCCCAAAAGAATAGTAAATTATTACCTTAATGAGAATTGAGTCAAATGGAACGGTCTTGAGCACTTTTAACTCAAATCCTTCGATATCCAAACACCAGTAGTCTACTGTAGTAATGTTCAGCGCGGATAACAATGTAAAGATCGGCAGACAAGTTGCAACAATGGTTTTATTTTCATTGTTTTCCATTATGGTCATATTTGGTTCAAGGATGCTGCCAAGCCCAAGGAGTTTGAACACCACCTAACAAAACATTTACAACAATGAAATCAAAAGCATCAAATTAAAAATAACACGAAAATCATTTCACATTTTTCACAAAATCATATCACATCTGTAATTTAGATTTTTATTTGTTTACACCTTTTGTGGAAAAGGTTCTATTGATAAACACACAGGGGATGTCCACGTTTTCCTGTTTTTCTTTAAAAGTTCAGCGTAGTCCAAAGGATTTGGTTCCACTAATAAGCCACTCCATCCAAAATCCCGTTCTAATACAACAGTACTCGATAAAACTTCGCCATTATTAGCCCCGCTTTCAATGAAAAATCCGTTTCTCTGCTCAAAACATTTCGGCAATTTAGATAATAGAACCAAAAAGAAAAATTCAACATCTATAGCTATTCAATGTTGATTACGATAAAAATGTTTTTGCTATTTAGGCGTTGACTTACCTTTTGCTTTAAAATCTTCATGACCGTCTCAGTTTGCTTTTCTTTTTTACCAGGATCTCTGCCCCATTCATAACTGAAATTATACGGTTTTGTCGACGGAGCTACCAGAAACGTTTTCCTGGTTAACTCAAGCAGCCGAGGATCATTTTGAGTCACTGTTGGATCGAATATCATGTTCAGGTCAAAATCAGACACTAGGGAATTATTCCCTAATAGTCTCTGGTCAAAATGGGCTTCCATATTGCTGGGTCTTCTGAATAAAACGAATGTGTATGGAATAACAAGTAGAGCAAAAATTGCAAAAACGCAAATCTTCCAGTACATCTTCCTCATATCAGCCAGTTTTGAAGTTAGCATTGTTGATTGTGAATGACTAACAAGGGAACCACCAGGAATGTGTCTCACCGATTCTAATGAAACTTTGTACAGACGATGTGTTTCTCATGTGTACCTTCC
>JABASD010005060.1:0-13466 GCA_019776165.1 Pogonognathellus flavescens | reverse complement strand
GGGTTGGGTTCGGGTTGAAGACTGCGTGACGTCATCGGGTTTTGGGCTGGGTTGGGTTGAGAGAATTGGTGGGCCGAATTGGGTTGGGTTGCAAAATGTCGACCCAAAAAATGCTCTACTCTACAGTATAAGATTGGGTAGATTAGAATTTTTACAATTCATTTTAAACAAGATACAAATGAACTTATTGCGATTTGTGATTCATATTATCATGGTTTAGAAACTGTCCAAGTACCTGTGTCACCAATTCAAACTCCGGCCTGTCAGTTGTTTCCGCATCAGGCTGTAGATTTTCCATGGTCATCATTTGTCGCCGACCGGGAGCAGGAATTGTACGCCTCAATGCAAAGTACAGGGAGGCAACAGTCATTTATCGCTGATGGAAGATCTCATTCCTACAACGGTGTCCCTCCACCGATTACTAATGGGCATAATCCTTATTGCTGCAATTGTATCCATCACAATGGCATACCAGCACCAACTGTTCCTGATATCAGAGACCGATTTATACCACAGATGCAATTCGGCAGTCCTCTTCCCAGGGAACGTCAAGCAGGTGCTTACAATCTTCAGAAGAGGACAAGACCTCAAGAGGAATATTACTCGCCAATTAACAACTTGGATCGGGGCCGGAAAAAACCTCACTACACAAACTTCAATACATTCAAATAAATATCATCCGAATTTTGCATACTCTGTCTCATGTAAACGCTTTTATTATGTCACACATAATTCACAATCCATTGGATGAGATATCCATTTGTGGATAAGTATTAAATGCACTGTACAGACTCTGTACTGTACTACAGAGAGCACAAGGGATGGAAATTGGGCAGTTACAATAAATTAACTGTAACTAAATATGTAAAAATGTTTATCTTATTCAATGTAACCTGTAGCTTAGATTGATCTTTATCGTAATCTCAAGTTTTGCAAGTTTTTTACTTCTTTCATTTTAAATGTAGCATTTTAAGTGTAAGTTTTTAATGTGCTAAGCAAACATTATTTTCATTATAATCTGGGATTTCACTGTAACTAAACATTATTATGATCTTTCATAATAATTCTTTATTGCTTTATGTATGAATTGCTGTATCTGTCAAGTGGGTAGATCAAAGTTTGTCTTTGAGGGATTTAACTTTACATATTAAGTACCTACTTTCTACCTACTACCTAACATGTACTACCTACTACCTAACATGTACTACCTACTACCTACTATTTACCTACCTACTAAAATTATACAACTGTTATGTGTAGAACAATAAGCAATGGAGTATATTATATATAAGAGGTAGTATGACATAACCTAATGAATAGATTACGGTACTACGATAGATTACGTTAGATTAGGGAAAATGGGGAAGCCAGAACGTTTACAGTTTTACACAAATTTATCAGATCGGATCTTCTTACTATTTCGAAGATTTCATCTGTGTGTTGTAATGAAATACAAATTTAATACTCCGTGTTTTGATGTCACAATTTCGATGACTACAAATCACACCATGAAATCATTTGCTCATAGATGATAAATAAGACCATTACTTGCATGCTTGCATCACATGAGCAAAAATTAGTGTATTAGAATGATAACCTTGTATAGGCTGCTTGAAAATAAGTTGCTTTGAATTATAATTTTCTATGATGCTGAAACCGAATTAAAAAAGTAATGTAAAGGCTGCTAGAGCTCTATTGAATACATAGAAATAATAAGTGTTAATTCTGAGATGAACAGAATCAAATACAGTAATTTGGATAATGATTTGAACGATTTGATCATTATAGCCACACATCTTATTGTTAGTTTACTAGGTATACTATCATTTATTAAGGGTTAGAATAGAAATGAAATGCGTCATGTACTATCTTGTGTCATGTAAACTGTAATTTTCCTTTGAGTCAGGGTGACGCATTTTAACTTGATTCTGCTCAGACTGTTGAGTGAATAAAAATCACAGCAAAGCTAAGGAGTAATAAGCTAGCATATGAAAAGTTTGTGTAAACCATGAAAAAATATTTATCACTGATCTAAAACGTGAAAGTGCGCAAGCATATTTTATGTACGGCTACCTAAGTATTTAAGTGTTTATTGTATAATAGTATGTGTGTTACATACATGTTCTTTGTCATTTCAAATGAATGTTTGACAAGATTCACAAGATTAACAATCTTGGCTCGTCAGAATGTGAATATTATATTTATATCTGCTATGATTGCTCCTAGTAGGCACATGGGAAAGTCGAAAAATATAGCGAAATATTATGAATCTATTACAGATAGGTCTATCGTCCAATAAAATCAAATGAAAACTCAGAGACCTTAATGGAATTTAGGATCAGCTTTCTTCAAGCAACTGAAAAGGAAAATTTGGGAGCACTTTGAACATTACGAAGAAAAATGAAATAATTAATAAGTAGTAAATAAATTGAAACTTTACAGTCTCTAAAAATACCTTGTAAAGTACACATAAGAGGTGTGATTACTATTATTCACACATTATGTTGTACAGAATACGAATATCATTACAGTTCATGTATTTATATTTATAGGTACTTTACGTACCTTATAATAGTAACGCGTAGATTTAGTAGACGTGTGTGTAGATATAATGTGTAGATCCTTAAGATACGTATTGACTTTATTAGATTACCAACTTGTTAACTAAAGTAATTAAAATGTGTCATAAAATTACATATGAATTAAATTAGTCAGCTACTCCATGTAAAAGTAGTTAGGGAAGTGGGTGTACCTAATCTTATTACTGCTGTAATTAATATGTTCCTAAGTATAATTGCTTCGTAAATAGATTACTGTATTTCTTGCTAGGCTTGACATTGCTGTGTGTCGTGGATTATATTTATCAATGTACTCGTCGGTGCTAATCAACAGAATGTATACACCCTTTAAACAGAATCCTCCACATACTTACTGTAGGAAAATCTAACTAAATATTTACCACGCTGAACTCTGAATAACTGATGCCACATCTACCTATCTTACTTAGAATGTAGTAAAATTACCTTTTTAGTAAATAAAAAGTTGAGGGCATAGACGCTTAGATTTGAGAATCTCAATTCATGTTGATAGAACGTGTAGAGAAGCTTCGATAGTAGACGCTTTTGTCAGTCAACGTAAATATTGTAACTTTGTAACCTGCTACACTTGAAATTATCTGCATAATGTATCTAAATATGCATTCCTACCTCTAGTAATACTCTTCCAATTAATGATTCATTGTTGTTAGATATAATATTATGCGTAATTGCTTAAAGTAATTGTCTAACACTAGTGTGTAGAATTTTAATCTTGAATAAATTCTATTTGTCCTCAACATTGAATTGAATATGTAATAATATTTTAAAATTGCAGATAGCCCGGATTCTATCGTCTGCCGACGAATACTGTCTGAATTTTTATTATAATTCAACAAACACAAACACATTAAAATTAATGCGCATTTGAATTTTGTCATTTTGAACTTTGCAGTACATGCCTTGAGAAACTATGCCTCATTTAACTTGTACCGAGAACGAACATTAATTTACCTAGTACTAATTCTGAGTCGAAACACTTTATTAAAATATATACAATGTTTGAAATTATTATTTCATTACATCAGTAGTCAGTACATCGCAATTTTGCATTTTGACTGTTAGAAAAGAAACTATCTATGTATACAAACACATACATATAGTAAATGAACTAATATGCTTAATTCTGCACAAATGTACATCTCATTCTTACATCGAAGAACTGTCCCGGAAGATAGATCTATTTTAAGAATACCAAACCCCGAGCCAAAGAGCGAGATCTTCTGTGTCGTTGCTTGAAGTGGAGGAAAAGCAAAGGAGTTGCGTGATATGTATAGGACTTTCTTATACTTCGTTGCATTGCATTGGGCTAAACCGTTGTTAGTTTTCTTTCATTTTTACAACCTTTGCTAAACTGACGTAGATGAGAAAAGTATTTGGTGATGGTCTGATGGCATTGTTGTTGCCATTGCCATATTATATTTATTTTAGTTCATTGTGAACGCGCTATAGATAAACATACTGTGCAAAACTTTAACCTGTGTTCACACTCATAAGTTAAGTACAGTGTTTCCCCAACCGATTCTCTCGCACAACAAATACTGTGTAAGTGTTTGTTGTACCTTGCAAGTGCTTGTTCGGGTTCATTGTAAGCTGCCTTGGATTTGGTTCATTTGTTTTCTGCAAAAACACAGAAACACCAAAACACACTCGTATACTTTTTTAATTAATAAAAGCTGATTATTAGTAAGTTCTAAAAGTATTGGCAAAAGCATAAGTTCAGAAAGGGTATTTAATTTTCAATCTCAGAACAAAGAAAACTAAAGGAAAAGAATCAAAGAACCGTAAGTGTGTGGGCATTGTTAATCTCTATAGATCAAATACATTTTTATTTCATACATGTTTAGTGTGCATGATTTTCTATGTAGTTCATACTTATGTAAAAATGTCTGTTTGTTCGTAACATGAAAGAGATTCCTTGATATTATAACATAAGCAGATTTCGTTCTTTGGCTTACATACAATTAGTTTCGTCCTACTGCTAATAAGTTGAAGCTATGCAATCAGCCTGTGGCACTAGGCAGAAATTTCTGCTTATTTTATTCGCGTCAGTATTTTCCACTCTTCTTCTCACAACGAACTCATTACCAGGTAACATCGGCTTAAGTGGAAACACGCTTTTATCTTTCACCTTACTTTCTATCTAGTTTCTGCAGCATGGGCCTAATTGGATTTTTTATGATGTAGCCGACTTTTTATGCGGGAACAGGGAACTTGATGATGGGGAAGAATGCGACGGAGAACCTTGCTGCCAAGACTGTAAGGTATACAAATGGAATTAAAAATACCGTGTAGGTAGATCTTATGAAGTATACAGTAGGATGTAGAGACGTAAAATTACAGACGTGTTCATTTTATTTGAGATTTTACTGATTCACAGTTTAAGCCTGCGGGAACCGTTTGTCGTGTGAATTCATGGGTAAGTGCAGTTTACCCTTAATGTTCGTCTTTATTTCATGTAATGTTTAATAAAAGTTTTAATTTGTCTATTTAACAAAACATTTTAAAAGAATGGATGTGCAAGGATAGTTTAAGCGCATGAGTATTTTATTTATGCGTGCTTGAACATTAAATTTTATTAAAGTAATATTTGAAAAATATATGGTCTTGTAGGAGTGTGATGTGCCGGAATATTGCACGGGAAGTGCTGCGGAATGCCCGATGGATTTAACTGACATGACAAAATGTCTATTACACGCTGATTCTGCGGCAACCGACGCAGATAATGTGAATCCGAATGTGGATACGAGTGATGATTCTACTTATGGAGGCGATAGTAGGTTCGGGTATTCTCCAGTTACCAAAGAACGTCCGCTTGGAATTGCTACGTCCTTGAGTTCATCTTCACCCTCCACCGAATTCAATCCAAATCCTCACCAACATCATAAATACCCTAAAGGGACAATTTTCGATTTTGAGAACGATGTTAATGGAAATAATGCTGAAGATATTGCTTCCACGGAGTTTTTGTGCCCTGTGGATGACCTTAATAGAGTTTGCTCTGGAAATGGAAAATGTATTGCAGAAAATGCTTGCTTATGTTATTCAGGCTGGGTGGGAATTGCGTGTTCCAGCATTGGTGACTACAGTAAGTTTCATGAACCCATTTATTACGGAAGAAACTGAAATTCTGACTTTTGGTCGAGTTTAATTTATTTCTAACTTTCTTGACGCAGATGAAAACATACCGATCCTAGGCTCGCGGAGGAATGCTACAGCATTTGATGAAAAGGAATATTTCTTGGGAATGATTTTCCTTGTATTTATTTTGGTAATTTCTTTAATAGGTATCATTGCTACGTTTTCAAAAGCTTACATAACAAATCAAAGAAATGACTTCAAGCGTTTTTAGTTTATATAAGAAAATCGATAGACCTTCAATTCTCCTTGAAGATGAAACCATATAAAGGCAAATTATCTACCCAATTATATAAGATTCAATATTCAAAGATCATATTACACAATATACTATTACAATAGGTAATACAATACAGATAATGAGATAAACAATTACTAGCTATAGATCCTTTTGTATTCGTGAATCCATCAGTTTATATAATATATCACTATGCAGAAATATCAAATTACTTTAACTTTTGAATAACCTTTAGTAGCACTCAACCAAAATCTCTAGTTATAAGACCCAATTACATTCTTCAGTCCATTTTTGATTAAAGTTTTAAAAAACCATTAAAATACAATGTATACAATTACCGGTTCTGTATCATTGATTCCCATTCTGGAACCATATTATATCTTATGCAATATGAAGATGCAATTATAATGAAAAAGGACGAATCACTGAAATCGTTAATGATATTTGGCAAGCATTCATCCATTTTGTAAGCAGATTTAATTCTAAATTTACATAAAAACAGCCTGCGCACTTTATTGGATTAACAAATTAACATTCCTACTTCTGCGGCTCAGTACCTACTGTACAATTCCCGAAGATAATAATCACGGCCATGTATGGCCATCTATCTATAATTCTGTGTTGCCACCCCTTCCATCATTCGAAGTTTCTTTATAGACAGAGCCAGTGTTATTTATTTATTTCAATAGCAGTTATAAAACATTTTAAGTTCTGTCTACAGTATGCCTTGTCATCTCAAGTCACAAGTAAATAGAACCAAGACAAAGCTACACTGTAATTTAATCTTTAAAGATCCTTTTTACCAACAGAATGAAGAAGCGACGACAAAGAAATGAACGAATGGAAATCTCACAAAATTCAATTCTTCATTTCTTCCAGACATGAAAAGAAAAGAGAAAACACGACAATTGTCAATGGAAATATTTGTACTTGCAGCCACACACTGACGCATTCAACAAGCCCCGTCGTCAGTCAAATGCATTTATTCGTTCCAATTTTTTTCTTTTTCATTCCACCAAGTGTTCGGACGCGACTTTCAATCAAGCCTACTGATTCATTCAGTTTTGAATACTTCAGTAGTTGTAATGTGCATTAAGAGATTTATCAAAGCAAACTAAAGCAATGAATATAGTACATCTCTAGTATGTCTTCCTTCGTGTTTCTCTATTGCTTACAATTAATACGAAGAGATTATACTCTCAACTCGCTCGTGTTTTTAATCCCACACGGCCAGTTTATTTTTAACTACAAAAAGCTCTGTGTAAGTCGTTATCTCGATTATAAGTCGTGTTGCCGAGAGAATATGTCACTAAGGAAGATTTTGCTTGATGATCTTTATTTTATTTGGGGAGGACACACTTGACCTGGTTCCCTCAATTTCTCAAGCTTTAACTTATATTGTGTCTACAAAAGTAAAGCCAAAGCCTCATCGCTATCACATAAGTACACTTTGCTTATAAACATTATAAGATATCTTTGCAGTAGACAAAATAATGTTTTAACAACCAAAAGCCGTAAGTACTTATCTTACTACACTTTTACTACACATCTCTAATAATAATTTGATAAACCGTGCACGCACGACGATACAAACTTAAAGGCAAAGGTGTACCTGCTTATTTATGACACTCATTTTAAGTTTCTTGTGTATCTTTTTAGCTGTGTAAGTAATACATGTATAGTAATTTCCCTATAGTACTGTAAAACAAAGTGAAACATCAAGCTAACGCCTGAAGTAAGCACATAATCGTTTAATCCATTATTACTCTGTCTATAGTCGTTACACGTTGTAAAGATAACAGCAGGATCTGATTTCTTTATTATTGTTTTGAAAATGTTTGCAGTGTGTCAGCCTTTAAGCATGGTATGTTCTATGTGAGTCAGTGAGACAACTTTTGTTATGGATCGTACTATGTACACACCGTACTGTGCAGCATGCACAGGAATATTGTACCTATTTACAACTTGACTTGTCTAAACATTATAGTAAATGAGAAAAGAAACAGGTATGTAATGTTATTTTTCAACTTTAGTAGGTACCTAAGCCAAATGTCTTGAATTGGATTTTAGTCAAAGGGAACAGTGTTCACACTTGTCACCATTCAGTGAGGTTAGATAGAAGTTTATACACCGCAGTATTATAAAAGGCTCAATTTAATCCAATTGTGAGAGAATTGTGAAAAGTGGGCGAAATTTTAGCATTTGAGTGTCTTTGTCCTTCTGTCCTTTGTACATCTTAAAGAACGTAAGACAGGCAAACAATACAAATATCTAAAAAGCCATTCAGACAAGGGACAAACACAAAATGCTGTGTGTGTCCTGATATTCAGATTCTGCCGACTCGACTCGACTCGCTTGTCTCAAACCCTTTTAGTTTCTATGGGCTAAATTACTTTGGTCCAATTCTTGTAACTCCACTAACTGGTACAAGACAAGTGTAGTCGCGTTGGGCTTATTTCAAAAGAGCAAGTCGACTTAACGTAACTTGATTAGGTAGTCTTTTTCAGTGAATTGTCACTTGACTTTAAGTGCAGTTTCCATTTGTCATTTACGACTACTGCATGTTTTTATTCTGTGATAAGCCGAGCAAGTTTACTACTAGCACTGTGATGATAATGCTAAGTGTGTGACACGTAAGACGTTCACGTTAAACTCTTCAAGTGTCGTAAAGTACAATAAGTGTGACACTCCTGCTGCTAAACGGCTAATATACTTAAGTAATCTAATCTAAAGTACCTACCTGAACACATAATCTCAGCCCGTTTTCCCCGACTGTGACAGTAATACCTACAAGCAACTCCTTAAGCATTTGTTTACATTTTATACACAAGGGTATCATTCTTTCCAATTGCATTTGTGAATATGTACGCTCATAAAGACCGATATGGAGACGAATACGAGGGCACAGAACTATCCTCATCTCTTCAGTACACCAAAAACGAAAATGGGTAAGAATTTCTCTTCTTTAGTACAAGTTTCACATAATACTTCATAATATAATTCATAAATTGTCTCACAGAAAATCCTTTACGTCTAACAACGTATAGGTATAAATAAATGCTGTAAAAAATGTTCATGACTCATGTGCGTAGAATTAGTAAACCTATAACTATGTGTGTTTAAATGGAACTGTTTCAGAAAGTTTCCTTTTAGTTTTGAAAAAAGATAAAGATTTCTCTCGTCAACTTATGTCAGACACACTACTGTAATATCAATATAGGAACTGTCCATAAATAATACTACTGTAACTCTTTCTCTACATTTGCTGATGGAAGTAATCAAAATTGAATTCACACCGCAAAAACCGCAAAATCATCATGTATCTATTTTCGTGGCAATGCAGTCGTGTAACATGACTAGGAATTAATTTTTGCATTAGAATTGTTCGGCTAGCACTAGAAATAAGTCGTAGTCTCTTCCGTTGCAAATGCATACCTAACTAAATGAAATCTTTACACGCAAGAGAATGACTCACACGAAGAGTCTCGAATCTAGTAGACACTAATAAAATTACAACTGCAACATAAAGACTATTTTAATTCGTGGTGACATTATATGACGCAAAATCCCAGGACGCCTCTAATGACGCCGTTAATGTATAAAACATAATGAGTTTTGTCATGTAACAATAATTCAATAGTAGTTAGATGAAATGAAATAATGCAAATTTCCTACAGGAGTAATAAACAATCCTGTTTTGACACAACATACCCGTAATGCCAATGCCCGTATAATATGATTTCAGGGTAGTATAATTGAGAATGCCTTTATTTAGTCATTTGCATCATTATTGTCAAGTCAAGCAAATTGATGCACAAAATAGGCGTAGTACGGATAAAGCTTTCCCTTGACATTTCAGAGTAAGGAAAGGCATCTCCTGCCCACGTAGTAAAAAGTAAGAATAAAGCTACTGTGTATAAAAAGGGAGTAAATCTGGCTTTATACCTGCTGCTAAATGGACTTTGAATCGATAACCTGCACTTAGGTTAAATAGAGCAGCATTAATGTAAAAATAGTCCTTTCCTGCGTATTTGCTACATCTTTCATATATGAATGCACTGATTTCTGGTTTGACTTGAAATCCTTGTCCAAATGACTTGGTGTACTCCCTCTTCTATTATTATCTACTTGTACTAGTTACAAAGATGGGTTGAAATCAAATCTGGTAGGGCAAACGTTCGATTATTGTAATGAAAGCACGGAAGCGGCCATTTATTTGCGGATTTTGATGTATTTATGAAGTTCGACTTCAACGTGTGGTAAGTATACATAGAGGTAGGAATGCACACAGTTTATACACTGCATTTGTATGCCTTTAGCTTTGGTACTAATATTTATACACACAGGTAGTATTTATTAGTACCTAATACACCATTCAAATGTAGATCAGCTCATTAGTGCAGATTTTACGAATGACTGTACAGATATATGACAGTAATAACAAGGCTATTCGCCTGACTATACTTCTGCCGCCGAGTTATCTAAGCTTATACCTATCCCATGAAATTATTCTTTTACTATCATTATCACCACATACGAAGTATGGGTACCTAATATAATAAATGGTTTAATACTGAAGAACAGTGTGATATAAGATGAATGAGTAGTAGCATTAAATTATAAGTACATTACAACCTTTAAATAGGAGTATTAAAAAGAAGAAAGGGTTTTAATACTAGAATACAGTAGTACTATGCTTACACACCCAATGTAGAAGTAGATTAATTTTGTTAGTAAGGTATAGCAATAGGTATATCCGTATTAGAAGCGTAGCTGTGAAGAATGATAATGCCAAGAGCATCGAGCAATCTATCTTTAACCTCTATCACAATCATTAATAAGCTATGATGATAACTGTGTACTGTATATAACTACAATTACTTTGTCTACATCATTTATTTCTATATAAGTATTGTGGCAATTTACCCATGAATTACGATGACCAGACTTATTATGTTGTTATATTGGCGTAGGTACCTAAAAAGCGAGGCAAGATGCAATAACGTGAAATACAGAAAGATATAATATGCTGAGTCTGTATAAGTTTTATTTGGAGAAGTGCAAATCTGTACAAATGCAAGTCTGCAAATTGTAAATGTATAACCATGCAATAAACGTGCATATACCTAGTCTGTACAAAATCATTATTTTGAATTACATCTTGTAATGATCCCATCCCGACAGACTCTAAATTTTATTAGCTCTTATGAATTTAGGGATTATTAACCCACATTTGCGTTAATGACAAGCTGTGCAGTAGCCACACTATTATAATTTAAAGAGAGTGTGTATACGTTCGCACAGTTTGTGGAAATTTTCCCATTAAGTACTGAACGAGACACGAAATGAACAGGGAACTAATATAAAAAGTGGCTTTAATCACAGTGTGTAAAGTTTTAACTAAATCAATAATTTACAACATTTAATTCGCTTCTTAAAGGTTGATAACATTTTACGGTTAAATAGTACGATTAGACAATGATTGCACACAAACGCAATAAAGTAATTGTAAGTGAAAATGTGTACATTTTCAAACCAACCATTTAAGTGTGTGTACTGTGTACTGTTTTACTACAATTGTGGGGAAAATGTGTATGAAAAAGAATAAGAAAATGGTTAGAATACTTGTGAAATCCATGAAACCTCCAAACCAATCTATGCCTTTAAAAAGTCTCACTACTAGCACTGTTGGTATCAACCTTCATAATACTTTGGTTGATGGGACTGTCAAATGCATGCTCTTTGAAAAATTACATTATTTTTAGTCTTGGTCTTCACCACAGCTTTATTATCATAACGTTATATAAAAAGTACAATATTTGTCAACCTGAAGGTAATAAGTAGATAAAAAGGTAAGCAGAAACATTTTGGATACTTTAGAAAAGAATTTGTTAATGAATATTCGCAAACAAAATTCCTAGATAGGAAACTACAACCACCACAAATGGTAATTCATTTGGAAATTACTTTGTACGCATGCATTGCATGTATTTATAACTTAGTAGGTAATGATAACTTTGGTGTAGCTTGTGAAAGTTAATTTCGTTATGTATTATGATGGTGCACAGATTTGCCGATTTGGTTAACACGTTATTTTTCATAGCAAAGAATTTTTTGTATATAAAGTTGTGGTGTTTTGTAATTTGGACAGTTTTACCATACAAAATTTACCAACAACAATAAGTTAACATCAACTTGTTGCCCATAAAAAACACAAATAATATGACAGTTGTATTGCCTTATGCAAGTGCAAATGCGGTATGAAAAAACTCTTTTTTGTTGTACCTGCTAAACAATCACATTGCCATTGCATTGGTTGGATTCATACTTTTTCTTAAAGCTTTGGTAACAATGTGAATCATTTAATTTGTTTCAATGGCACACATCACCACACCCTTCTTTACCTTTACCTCACATTCCTCGTGCAAAAATGTTACAATATTTATCGTAACACGAAGAAGGATGTTGTGAATGCTAATACCTGCATGTGATTTGTATGCAGTATGTTAATCAAAGAACTAAATACGTGTAACATAGCCTTGATGCAAATATTCTAATCAGAGAATTTTATTTTGGAATGGGAACGTGTTAAGTGAGTATTACTATATACCATTCAGATTAGGTGCATTGCATTTCCATGTTGTAACATTGAAACTGCAAGTGAATGGTCTAACTGATAAATAAATGAATTCTTAGACATGAGGTATACTCTGTAAATGTGAGTATAGTATTTCAGCCAGAGAGTTTAAGCCTTTGACAGATTTCATCTTGAGCTCAATGAGATCAGCTAAACACAAATTTGTATGCAATGCACCTGATCCTCAGAGTAAGTTGTAAACATTCTCCGCATGGATTCACAGTATGTCGTTTTTGAATGAGATTTATTAAATTCTTGACAGATCTCAAGAACTCTTCTAGGTCTATTTATAATGTCTACAGTATCATTAGAACGCAACGTGTGTGGCAAGGAACATTCACTCAACTTCTCAACAGTTCAAAAATAATCTTTCATATTGTCCTATGCTTTGAACGAGACTTTAGGCTAAACTTCACTTGCCAACTTATGTAATAATGTATACAGGTGTACGAAACAAAAGTACAGTACACACCCATCTCAGTCGTCTTCACAGTTTGGTATTAAGGTACCTATATCAGTTTTATGCAGATTAAATTTTACGTACTATGACTGTACAGTATAAGGTAAAAAATTGCCTAAAGTATTTGGTATTTTATAGGTACTTTGTAAATTGAATTACCTTTACTTGCAGTGCACAAATTAATACTGGATTAGCGCATGTACGAAGAAGGTACTTACTACTTACATATATGGAAGATGTTAATATTATGTACATGGAATAAAAAAGTATTCTTCCTTATGAGAACCTTTTCACTTTCATACATACTAAATCAAAGTGTATGGACAACGCAGGAAGGGATAAGGTGGCCCCGTAGTTGACGAAATCTAAAAAAAAAACTTTTTTCATGTTGGCACACCA
>JABASD010005059.1:0-13466 GCA_019776165.1 Pogonognathellus flavescens | reverse complement strand
TGGGTGTTGTGAGACACATTTGGGTATCCTTGTGTTGACTAGTGCTATCGGCCAAAGTGGTTTCGGATTTCGGCTAGCTTCATGTTTTGCTCTGGTGCTATCAGCCAAAGTGGTTTCGGATTTCGGCTAACTTCATGTTTGGCTATATGTTGTAGTGGTTGCGACAAACGCACAGACAGACGGACAGACAGACGGACAGACAGACAGGAAAGTAATTCACAATTTTTATCTTCGATAAATAATAAGCAGATGACAATAACGGAGAAAATATCATTAGGATAGTACTAGAAGGATGACGCAATTAGCGCAATAAAATGACGAAATTCCAGTTTCTCACTCAGAGAAGAGGGAATTTCCCAACCAACATACTATCTATCATGAATTTTGCTCGACTTATGCTCAGCTATTATTTCTAGTTTGTTTCTGTCGGCTAACTTCGCATAATGAAGTTACAAAATTACACAGCCAAAGGTCGACTAGACTACCGATACTACCGAACACCGAACCGACTAAACGGACTATACACTCTAGACTGCTTGTTGTTGTAGTTTAATAATAATAAATTGCAAAGTGTAAAGTCAAAAGTAAATTATACGCGCACAAGTTGTATAAAGCTGTTAAAGCTATGATATTATTATTATTTTGGAATATACCAGCTAATAAAAAATAATAATATTAGTAGACATAATAAAAAAAGTCAAAAGTCAAAACACAGGTCAGTTTTAAAACTGATTACTACTTACTAGTAAACTAAATTGCTTTCTCTGTAATATCCTCTGAATCCTCTGTCATCCAACCAGCCAGTTCTCTTTTCTCAACTTCTCAAAATCTCAAGTCTACAGTCTACACAAAACTACACACGAATCACACGATTGACACGATTCGTTTTTGTTAATATTTTAAAGTTTAAACTAACACCAATATAATTGCCTATCTCATAATACTGAATGAATAATTATTGCCAGCCAACTCAAATTAAAATGGTTCGTTACAATTGCAGATATTCAGTTGAATACCGACTGTACTGTGCTGTAGTGTAGTCTATAGTGTAGCCAGTAGTGTAGAGATACAATAAATATAAACATAGATTTTCAGTGTTATTTTTAGTTACTTTTTCATCTTTACACTTTTCACTATCATTATGAATACAGTATTGTGTGTCTATCTCAATATTGTATCAATCTATCATAAAATATTATTTGCATTTTGATAAGCTACTCATTATTCGTATTGAAATTGGAAAATCATAGTGAAATTATACGTTTATTTCTTTTTAGGCTCACGGTTTACAGCTGGTAATTATCGCCTCAGCAAACACAAGCAAAAAAACTCAACTTTAGATAGAAGATTCGAGAAATAGAAATGCTAACTATCGCAGTAAATGCTCCCAGAAACAAGTGATCCAGCTCCAGCTGAGTTCAAAGTTCAGATCCATTTGTTGCTGCCTCCAGCTTCGGATCAAGTACCTACCATAGAGAGATAGCAATTGTTGTTCTATTCTGCTCTTCTTGACAAGGTAAAAACTCTGACCCAACATGCCAACATTAAATGCATACGTTATGTGATCTCTATAAACCTGTAAAAACTGTTTTTTGAGGTTGAAGACTGTATTGTGTTTTGTTTACCTCAACTCTCTTCATAACCAAACCTTCAAACCTCATTTTGCATTTGCACTTAATGATTAAGTGCAAATGCAAAATGAGGTTTGATTTTATTTTAATTATTGTTTTCATTATTGCGTTATGTTGCAGTTAAACATTCGTAAAGGCAAGAGAGCTTTAATATGGACGATTGGAACATGGAGGTCGATACGAACGTTGAAAATCAAATGTGTACCACAACAAAAAACTACATTGATTCAGACAAACTTCCAGAAACAAGTGCAATTGCATGGGGAAATACCGTAAACGGAGAGCTGGGCTTAGGTGTTTTAGAGGAGGAACATATTTCATCTCCTACTGAGATTAATTATTTATCTAAAATAAAATCAAGTATGTGTGCTCATTTATACCTTTAATTATTAATTACCAATAAATGTATGCTTTGGACTAACAAAAGTCATTTTGTTATTTCATCTTAGTTTCCTGTGGAGAAGCTCACACTCTGTTTGTTCTGGATGACGGAACTTTGTGGAGTACTGGTTCAAATGACCATGGACAATTGGGACACGATAAAGACAATGCTACTCTTCAGAAAGTAGAAGGCTTGGAAGCTCATTCAATTGTTGCAGCAAGTGCAGGATTTGCACATAATTTAGTGATTGATACGTGGGGCACTTTATTTTCTTGGGGGTCTGATTCTCATGGGCAAACAGGTCTTCAAATTGAAAGTCAGGAGAAACTTATCAACCGTCCAAGAGTTGTGAAATCTCTGGCAACAAAGGTTTCCTGAACTAATTTCTAATCAATTTTGGAAAAATTTATATACATATTAAGGTTTTTACACAATGCATACAATATATAATAGAATATTTTCGTTTTTCTTTCAGACTGTAATTCAAGTATCGGCTGGTCATTTTCATTCTGTCGTATTGACTAATTCGGGCGAGATCTTTTCATGCGGATCGAATTCCCACGGACAACTCGGTCTGGGATATGCCAATGGGCCAAATCAAAAAAAGTTTTGTCAAGTTGAGGTTTTACTTGGGTTCCCAACTGCTATGATTGTTGCTGGTAATGTTGCTACCCTTTTTTCTGTACAGATGTTTAAATACAATGGCCATATTCATGAACGTGTTCATGAATATGGCCGGTTGTCTTAAAGCAAGTTCATATATGAATTTATTGCGCTTTTTATCACCATATTTACTTAAAACTGTGGAGTATATAATTTTTAATGATTTTTAAACTTTCTTAAAGAAAATGATGTGATAGGTGAAACTGCATGTGATATAGATTTTATTACAACTGTGACTTTTATTACAACAACCGATACTACAGAACTACAATTAACGCAGAGTTTTAAAACATCGTTTGGCATTTCAATGCAGGTGGTTTTCATTCATTCGCACTAAGTGTGTCTGGTTCAGTTTATGGATGGGGAAAAAATAACTATGGACAACTAGGTGTTGGCGATATTGATGACAAATGCCAACCCATGCAATTAAATACTCTGAGATCTCTGGGGATAAAGTATATAACTGCTGGAACTGACCATTCGGCTTTCTTAACTCAGGTATGCTAAGAACTCTGTGCATTTTAAAGTAAAGACTCTCATATTTATCGAACGAAAACTGCAATTAATTAATTGTTGAAACGATTTTGCTTTACAGGAAGGTGGTGTTTTCACATGCGGTAGCAGTATGCACGGACAACTGGGACATAATACATTTTCCAACGAAGTTCTTCCAAGAAAAATATTAGAGTTCGGTTCTGTTGTTTCACAAATTGCCTGTGGTCGCTGTCATACGTTATGTTTAACTGGAGACAGATTATACTCGTTTGGACTGGGTTCAAGTGGTCAGCTGGGTTCGCCCAGTGGAAATAGAAATTCACCTATGCACGTAATACACCAACCATGCATTTTGTTCATTAACTCCAAATGTTACGTTTATGATTGTGAAAGAATGTTTAATTTATTAACATTTCAATTTTGGGTAGATTAAAGGATTGTCGGATATTCACTCAATATACGCTGGGGGTGATCAGTCCTTTGTAATTGTAAAAGTTAAAACTGGAATTTCCAATCCAAATCTCCAAAGCTGTGATTATCGTGTCTGCGACCCTTCTAAGCAATTGCTCACAATTACCCAAGATTGTGTAAATCAGTTTTGCTCGGCCATTGAACCTGTTGATCAAGATATAATGACATATGCTGAAGTATTGTTTGCTTCGCCATCGTGTTGGAATGCTTCCTTTTTAGTTGCCAATGGTGGACCTTGTACCTGGAGAAATATTGGAGTGGATTTGAACTTGGTAATTCAAAGTTTTCCATTGAAAATGAGGTTTCTACAAGTTATTTTATGTTTTAATTAAAATAATTTTCTAAAAAGGCTGAGTCCGTGCTCTCTAAATTAAGTACAGTTAGAGCCCAAAGTTTGAAGGAGCTCATCGATCAACTAAGCTACAATGAGCTTTTACCAAAATTGCCTCATGTATTACAGCATGTCGAAATTCTTCGTGTCTACGTACTGTTGCCACTTTTGCCTACTTTTTATTCCGGTAATTTTGAGAAAACCTTATAGCATTTTTATATTAAATATCATCGTATATTAAAGTAAATAGAGATGATTGTTTTTTTTCTTTGTAGGTGTAAATCAAATGTTGCCTATATACTTTGCTGAAAGACTCCAGTCTATGTCTCAGAAAATGATAATAGTAGTCATTAGTTGGTTGTATAATTCACCTATTGAACAAATTGTGAGGCTGATTTCAGTTTACAAGAAGACTATAATTTCCGTCCTTGAATCTTCCAGGAGCAGCGTACAAGTAAGTATGTTAAACACGATTCATTTTTTAATTAATATATGAAGAATTGCAGTTAAAACTAAATGTATGTTAACACTTCTAGAAGGATCAAACATGTCGCAATTGTTTAAATTTTCTTGCTTTACTCAATAACTTAAACAAAAATGCAATGCGATTGTCCTATCATACGTTCACAATTCCTCAACTTTCGTCGAAGGTAATTGTTAAACATTTTATTATAGAGTTCATGGAAACTATAAATAGAAGAACAGAGCAGTTCTTCATTCTCACTAAATAAATTGTTGAACATATGAATTAATTTCTTTATTTGGATTTCCAGATAGAAATTCGGTTAGATTATTTTAAATGGCTCTCCCAGAAAAATCAAAAATCTTCATTCGCCTTTTGTGACTTTCCATTTGTTTTTGACGCTCAGGCAAAAACTGTGCTTTTACAGGTACATGATTATTTCACATTTACATTTTCCAGTTATTTATATTTGCCAATATTAACATTGTTTACCGACACGCTTTTAGACGGATCAGGCTTTACAAATGCAGACTGCTATGAATCAAGCAACTTCCCAGTTGAGAAGTATTATATAAAAATGTTTCCTTTAATGGATCCTCACGAAGTCCAGTATTTAGTTTTGAATGTTAGCAGAAACAATATAGTACATGATGTTATAAATCAACTTCAGAATCTAAATACACATGATTTGAAGAAGCCTGTAAAGGTAACAAAATTTGAAGTATTGCCTAAGTGTACAGCATATATAATGCAGTTTCTAATAAATTGTGTTACTGTTTGTCCTACTGTTTTTAATGAGCTTTTTAAAAATGCCGATTATGTTCTCATAGGTAAAGTTCTATGGTGAGGAAGCCGAAGACGCTGGAGGTGTGAGGAAAGAATTCTTCCTTCTTCTAATGAAAGAAATACTTGATCCAAAATACGGAATGTTTAAAAATTATGACGACTCACGTTTGATGTGGTTTAATGATACTTCCTTTGAAGACGACATCATGTACTTTCTTATTGGATTGTTATGTGGCTTGGCAATCTACAACTTTACAATAATTAATCTGCCTTTCCCACTTGCCTTATACAAAAAGATTTTAGATGAGAAAGTTGATTTAAATGATCTAAAAGAATTGAATCCGACCGTAGCTCGGTCTTTAGAACAACTTCTGGAATACAAGTAAACTGAAAAATTCATATTTGTGTTTTCACAGTTAAATTTTATTTCATTTAGTTTTCTTCCTTCACTTCGTATTTTTTATCTTTTCAGAGGTGGTGACTTGGAGGCTGCATTTTGTCTGAATTTTGAAATATCTCGAGAGTCATTTGGAGAAGTCAAAGTTATTCCTTTGAAAGCGAGTGGATCTGACATACCAGTAACTCAAGAAAATAAACACGAATTTGTGGATCTTTATGTTAATTACGTTATGAGTTATTCTGTGGAAAAGCAGTTCGAACAGTTCAAAGCGGGTTTTCAACGTGTTTGTGGGAGTACGATTTTACAATTGTTCCATTCTCAGGAACTTCAAGCTATGGTACATAAATATTGCATTTCTACAAAATACATAAGAAATATAAAACTTGTACTGCCTTAGTTCACCTTCTGTATTTTGTGAAATTATAGGTCACTGGTAACGAAGACTATGACTGGGGTGAATTAGAGCGAAATTGCGTTTACAAAGGGGGTTATCATGTTAGTGATCCCGTAATCAAACGTTTTTGGGAAGTTTTTCATTCTCTGACGATACATGAAAAGAAGCAATTTCTTTTGTTTTTGACTGGAAGCGATAGAATACCAATATTAGGAATGAAATCCTTAAAAGTAAGTACCTTCAACTCACTTAATATTTAATATGTAACCAAAAATGTTTAAAGTTCACCACGGGCACGTCAAAATAATGAATTATTTCTTGCTGTTTCAGTTATGTATACAGCCTACAGGGGATGAGAGATATTTACCTGTTGCTCACACATGTTTCAATCTTCTGGACTTACCTCGTTATCAAACGAAAGAAAGAATGAAGTACAAACTGATTCAAGCCATTCAACAAAACCAAGGTTTCTCACTAGTCTAATTTTTGATACTTCGATAAGAAGAAATTCATTCGCGGTCACATCAGTGTCCTTAAAATATTGTTGCTCTATGATCAAAGCTTTATATTGACACAAGCAACCGCTCACCTATTCCAATCCTTGGTCCATCTTCAATAATAACTGTACCTTCCAGCCTAAAATAATTAATTAACAGCAGACAACAAACAGCATTTAGCATTCTAAATTTCACTTATATTGTAATAATTATCTTATAAATCGTTAAAATGATTATATTATAAATATATCGTACTGAACATAAACATCTGAACTAAGTATCCACAGATCAATCATGCTTTTATTTTCACTTATCATGGACACAAGTTATAGTTATACTAAGCAACTAAAAATAATGTCTCGTCAGGTACTAGTTTCTTCACTACATTAGTGAATCGTTTGTATTTTAAATCTTTTTTCCATCGCTAAATGCCTTAATCAAAACCATTTTATCATTTTTGCACATAGTATGAAACTAATTAGCATGTAAATCCATCGTTTTTGAAGCAATCCTTTTTCTACTGTACTATTTCGAAAGGATGACACTGAAGTATATGACAAGTAGGCGCATAGATAATTATGACAATCAATAATCTTGCAGGTATAACATAGTATGTACTATATATTAATTCTATGATTAAGTTTGGCATGAACAGGAAATCAAATTAAGGGCATGACAAGCCATAAAAAGAGATATCTTTGAATGATAATTACTGTAGTAATTAATCAGTTTACTGGCGAATATTCATTTACAGATTATAAACTAAAAGTATGTTTACGCAGTTTAACAGTTCCTGAAGACAATTTTAACAATAGACTAGTGCACTTAATTTTTAACCATTTAAGCCTTAACACATCGCAATGAGTGCACTGTGTGTATTTTTTAATTAAAGAGAGAATTCATACATGTATTAGTTAGGGTTGTATTCACATCCTCGTCTTGTTTTGTGCGTATAGTTGTGTTGATCATCAAATGAATCATGATCATAAGTTCAAGGAAGTGTTACGATTACGATATTACCTTGGTCCGGAAGAGTTAATGTTTGTGCAATTCTTGTTGAATGAGATCAATAATGTCCGAATGTTCACATGTAATAGCGTAATCTAATGGAGTTTGTCCATCGGAATCACAGATAGAAAGGTCGGGGTTGTTACGAAGCAGCAGTTTGCAAGCTTCTAGGTGCCCCTGTGCATAAAACCGAACCGAAACATATTTAGGAACTTTACTTATTGTTAGTGTGGAAACTGGGGTGAGTTTTACGGACATTTATTAGCAAAATTAGCTTACCCTGTCAACTGACCAATGTAGAGGCGTCAGTCCTTCTTCGTCTTGACAATTAATATCATTGTTCTTCTACATGGGGCAAATTTAAAACGACAAAATGGTAAAATTACTTGGAATCAGTGTTTAGTTTTGTTACTATACGCATATTATTACTAATCACACAATGAAAACATGAGCAATTCCCATAAAAATCTCACGTTTTGAAGCCAAGATTTTATAGCTTGAATATCATTGTCCTTAGCCCATTTGAATATAGTTTCATCTTCGTTTTCGTCATCCTCAAGACGTAACATAGTAGAAACCGCATTTCCAAGTGTTGCGTCAGAGCTATTACTTATCTTCTTTTCACTTTTAAGTTCGGTTTCATCGGGTGATGACACTTCTAATTTAAAATCGTATAGCTGCTTTACTTTGTCGATGTAAGCCTCCATGGCTTCTTCTTTTGAAATATTCGATACTTGCTTCCACGCTGACCATTTTGCCTTTCCTCTAAGGTTGAACAGACCTATGGAAAGTTTAGACAGAAAGAAGACATCTTCTATCAGATTTTAGAATTTCAGAATAAAGAAATTTAAGAAAATGTGAATTTCCCGAGAAAAGTATATCTATTTATTTGAGTAAAATGAAGTTATTTACCTGGTTGAGGTTCATTACAAGGACCTATTGTCGCTACTTTGTAAAATGCGTACAATTCTAGTAATGATTTGTCATCCGGTTTTTTGCCAATACTGTTGAGTGCATTTGCTTGAACACAATCAGCGGCTTTGTTGAACAATTGTTCCAAGTCCAACTGACTCATTTTGTCCTCATACAACTGAAAAAATGTTTGTGATGTATTAAAATCAATAATGTGTAGCAAACTAAAATATGTAAACTAATCTCCCTAAGCTCACTAAAACAATTAAACAATAAATTGATACATTAGCCCGTAATGTAATTATGAATGATTTTTCAACACTAACTTTACAGTTCACATTCTAAAAATTAAAAGAATTGTTCTCGTCATGATTTATTTATTTACTTAGATTTTCAAGTTTCATAACAATCCATTGCAAAGCAAACTAAGAACATTCCCGCTTGGAAATGATTTAGAATTGGCGAACATACTTGCACCTAATTCAAGCAATGCACGAGGAGAAAGTTGTGAAAGTAGAAGCTTTGCAAAGTTTGTGTTGTTTTTGTAGCACACATATGCAACGTGCATAGCACATTTACAACCAAATGTCACTCAGCTCACAGAATCAGTTTTAAAGTGTTACATTTTAGTTGGAACTGGGAGCTGGAAAAATTTATTGAAAATAGGGAACTCAAACAGATAATCGCTTTTTAATTCAGAAGAAATATTAGCCATCGATTGCAGAAGGATACGGTAAGGAATCTTTTTCTTTCTAGTTCTATAAAATATTTTCACGATGATTTACAAACTACACGAAAGTGTGGATTGTTACTGTATTTTTAAATAACTGATTTGATTAATATAGATTGTCTATGCAGAAAAGGAAAGCATGAGTGAAAGTACTTCATTTGTAAAAATGGATGCCAATGATACATCGTCAAGTTCTGAAATCGCTACAGATTTGGATGCGATGAAAATAGCTAACGACAATTTAACTGAAAAATCTGACAAAGAAATTCAGGAGATTCTTAAAAAGCAAGATAGCAGAAAGGTCGCTCCATTTGAAGCTTCCAAGCTGGAAAAGGAAGCTAAGAAAAATTGGGACATATTTTATAAAAGGAACGAAACAAGATTTTTTAAAGATAGACATTGGACCTTGAGAGAATTCGAAGAAATATTAGAGCACTCTTCTTCTGTCGAAAGCCATAGTGAAAGTTCAGAGAAAAATATTATAGACAAATTCAGTTCCTCTGTATTATTAGAAGTTGGGTGTGGTTGTGGCAATTTTGTTTTCCCCCTCGCAGAGGAAGTTCCTCAATTAGAAATTTTTGCTTGTGACTTCAGTCCTCGAGCAATTGATTTTGTAAGGTATGTAGCATGCAATTAAAGGTTTCAATAATATTTAAGTAATTTGTAAACGATTCGCAAAGATTTGCAGAATGTTTGTACTTTTTCTGGATTGCAGAAATCATACAAATTATTCCAAGAGTAAAATCACCGCGTTTGTTTGTGATATTACTGAAGAAGACTGCTTTCAGGGTCAAGAACGATTGATGAAAATAAAGGCTGATTTTGTCTCAATAATATTCGTCTTGTCATCTATTTCGCCTTCCAAATTTGACCAAGTTATAAAAAATTTGTCGCAAGTGATTAAGCCGGGTGGACTAGTTTTTTTCAGAGATTATGGACGTTACGACATGGCCCAACTAAGATTTCAAGCAGGCAAGAAAATAGACGAAAACTTTTATGCCCGCCGTGATGGTACTAGGTAAGAAATACCCATTATACCTTATTGTTAAAATTATTTACATGTAACTTAATTTATTTCTATAATTTCACAATTTAAAAATAAATGGTAAATTAATGGGTTAAAATTTTGTTCTTTTCGTGCAGATCTTATTTCTATACACCTGAGGAAGTAGATTCACTTTTCTTGACTGAAGGACGCTTTACAAAGCTGCAATGCCAATACGTTCATAGAAGAACAGTAAATATAAAGGAAAATGTAGATGTTGGACGCATTTTTGTACAAGGAAAGTTTATTAAATGTTAAACTAATTTATTTGTTTACATATCTAGAATTCAACTTATTTCTAATTATTTCTCTAACTAGATAATACAAATGTAATAACTTCAAGTCCATAAAGAACAACAGAACATAGGTATGTTATGTATATAGTAGTTGAGTACAGATCTCTTCCACTAGTACATAGTATAGCATAAAGCTTCTTTGCATTGACTTGGTTATGATTTATGATACATTACCTGTACATAAATAAATGTAATAGGTAATTTAGCTATTTCATTTTATGCAGAAGTTTATAAGTTTCAAAAAGATTTATTGCACTTGTATAGACAAATTAAACCAAGATAAGTATACCTCGCGTTTGATTTGTTAGACGTAAAATGTTGTCGCATAATAGAATTGTCCATTCGTGCAATAAATTAAAGTAAAGTTTTCAATTATTACCAACTTTTATCTTACAGTTACAGCTTAGTCAGTACAGTACAAAGTATAATGAAACATACTAAATACATAATTAGATAATAATTCATACAAAACGGTAACAAAAAATGAGCTTTAGGTATTGAATCATTTACATGTAGACCTGATGTAGGTAGGTAATTATTTTATACCTTTTTAAAAATAAGATAAATACATAAAGTGTGAAAATATTAAACCCCTCTTTAAATACTGTCAATATGTGCTATTCGTTTCTTGTCATGACTTTTACTCAAGTTGCATTTTGGATTCAAACGATGTGGGAGCTGAATCTCTACCAATTGTCCAAAAAGTCGAATCCTGTCTTCGGAGTAGCCTATAGGAAATCATATCATGACCATTGTATTACTTACTGCATTTATACGAAATAATAATAATATGAGAATGAATATTGTTTACTTACAATTCGACAAGGACTTGACACATCTACGACAAATTCTTGTGCTGGTGTCTCTTTTTCAGCTGCCTTGGAACCGGTAGCTACATTACCCGACTTATGAACAGAAGCTGAAGATTGAACACCCATCTTGGCTTTATTAGGTTGAGTGGTTTCCTCTTTTTTCTTCACGATTTTCTCTGGTGGAGCTTTTGGTGCGGTTACTTTAACAGCCATTCCCGGAACAGCCTTAGGTGGGGGAGGAGGGGGAGCCTTCGGTTTGCTTACCTGGAAATAATGATTGTATCTCATTCAGTCATTTTAGGTATATGTTAAACCACTATTGTAAAACCTATATGATTCTACTGTGTATCCAAGATATAATAAATAAAATAGATAGGCCAACCATGAAATTATTACTTCAAATGTCCAAATTGCCAACCTTTTGCGTTTGTGGCTGAGGAGCGGCTCCCTTGTTGCTTGTTTTATTCATCTTTAATTTGGCTTGAAGTTCAGCAATCAAATCTGAGTTTTGTTTTTGTTGTGGCAAGTTGGATTCATCTTCTATGTCATGTTTAGCTTCAAATTTGGTTTCTTTCTTAGTAGGTGGGCCAGAACCAAAAAATCCCATTACGGGGACTCCCATAAATGCAGTTCTAACTGGAGGTTTGGACTGACTCTCATTTGTAGAACATGCTCTGGTAGCTCCCTTGTTAACAATGCGATTTTTATTATCAACTGGGTATTCATTTTCCACGTCAGTTTCAGGGCAGGAATCAAAATCCGAGTCTTCCTCCGATTGAGTTTCAGATTCGACGCTATGCTTTCTCCCCGGATTGTTATAATTAGATTTATTATTCGAAAAGTATTTCGGTTTGGACCCTACAACAGACTTGTGAGTTGAAGTAATTGGTGGTGGTGGTAATGCTTTAACAAAATCTCCGAGTTTACAAATCTTTGCTTGACTTTGAGTGCAGCAACTGTAAGGAACGGAATGTTCGTCAATCCAGAATCCATTATCATCGTATACATATTTTTCGGGTTTTTTCGGAAAAACTGACAGTAATAACGCTGAAACTTGATCTTGGTCCAGTACTGGATCATCGTAAAACACCGACTCTTTTATATTGGAGTGGCAATCAAGAATTCCCCTGTGGACGGGCTTTTTACTATTAACTACATCATGGATGAGATATTTATCCAATATTGCACACTTTTCACTATACGACAAATTTTGTGGAAATTTAACAGTTTCTTCAACAGCTTGAATATCCGAGTAAATTTTGGCAGATAGAGAGTTCATCGTCGAAAAATACATGCCAAATTTTTCCGGGATCATTCCTCCTGAAGACATTTTGAGTTAGGATTTGATTCTCAAATCGTAAATGAACTATTAAAAAGATTGATCCCCAAATTATAAAACCTGGGTGAAATGCATTATTGTTTAGTAAAGTTGCATTGATTGAACACTGAACTTGGAAACGTTATACTGCACATCAGACTCTCAACAGACTATCTAATTAGGATTTTTTATTCGCTACATTGTTAATGAAATGTTAAAAAACAAATACGTACAATAATTACAGCTCTCACAAACAAAAACAGTCTGTGAGCTGTCTGTTCGTCTCCCTATCACGTACTGAGGTTTATTATCAATCAGGCAAGAGTTTCTACACACATCAAATAAGTCCTAGCATATGAAGATAAAAAAGATACAATCAAACCACATAGTTTTGTATATAAAGCTACTACTTTACTTACTGTTGTTGTTACCACCTTCTATGCATCATCTATGTCTGTTCTATGTGTATGTGCACATTCAACGCAATGCACTGAGCTGGTGCTTAGAGTTTCACAATCTAAAATCTACACACAAATACAAAGCTCACATCGCTCACTCACAAAAAGGCTCCTTTAATTTTGGCAGCCTAGCCCTAACCACTTACTACATACATAAACTTATGTACGTATCGACTACTTCTACTCAATACAAGTGAACATGATCAACTCACGATCTACAGACCAAGCCATTTATTTGTGCACTAAACTAACTGCCAGTGTACAATGGAAACTTATGTACATGCATTTAAAAAGGGTTTTAATTAATCCAACAAAAAAAGAAATGAATTTTTCTAAAAAAGAAATGAATTTTTCTAAAAAAACGGATGAATTAA